>JAWPHD010018613.1:0-39118 GCA_037043455.1 Cyrtodaria siliqua
GAAATAGGCAGGGTTCTAAAAGAATCCCACTGTATATACCTTAATTTTAACAGTAACGTTGGTTGAACATCAAGGATAAAGACTGAGTTTATCACCTACCAGAATGTATTGGATATGTCTTATTTCTGGTCACTGATTGGTCAGTTTTTTGATGATGCTCTATCAAAATTATGAATATGAATACAACCTTGACCTGCATTTCAGACTTAAGTTAATTTACACTGAAGTTTTTTATATGACTGACAGTGTTGAAGCAGGGCATATATATATATCTATGTTCTATGGACACATTTTCTAGTTACTTATTCCCTTAAATAAATTCATATAAACATAATTCATGACGAAGATATATTAGATCTAGCTGCTGCCATTTGCCAAACAACTGTTGTAAGCAGGGCTTCTAAAATCACCGGTTTATCAGTTCCCAGACCGAAATCTTGTTTCTTCAGACCGTTTTTCTTTTCAAAATCTCTGTTTAAATCGGTCCAGATATTTTATCTATCGGTCATTAAAAAATCTACAATTGCCCTTTACCCTCCTTCTAATATCTTAAACTATGCCTTGCGGCAATATTCTTTGATCCATAACACGTTTGTTTGTCACTCGCTGTGCGAAAGTAGGTCAATTTGGACTAAACCATTACCGATAGTAGGGAGTTTTCCGGAAGAGTCTATAGCTAGGTAGCATGCCTTTGATGTGTGATCAGAGAAAGTATATCACGCGTTCTGTCGGTTCACTAAAGCGAGTGTTACCGTCTGTAATTTCTTTGATATACCATTTGTCGTAAGGTGTTAGCCTGTTTTGTTTTTTGAAGTGGCCAAAGCTGGAACTGAAATTTGTTTGCGTCATTAAAAAAATTAAAATACCAAGCGGTGTTACTTGTTTTTTTGTGTTTTTTTTTACAATAACTTTAAGTATATTATTAATGACATTAATTAAGGAGAGAGTGTTAGAACCGACGAATGAACTCGACTGCCTCTAAATTACATTGCTTACCACGGTGATTCTTCACGCGACTTCCGGTTTATTAGACACTTCCGGTTCAATTCCTCAAATGATCAACAATTTTAATATTGAGTGAAAATTATTCATTCAGTAAAGTGAAGACATGATGTCAGTCATTAAAATGTACAAATATAATACAAACATAAATTATAAATAGTTCTCTATATAAATGACTAAACTGAAAAAATGCATGGTGCAACTGACATGGTGGGTGGGGTACGACGATTTTAGGTTTTTTTTCAAAATAAGTGCGAATAGTATAAAACTTGGACAGTGGTTGCTGACATGTACCAAAGATCATGTTCGGAAAATGAAAACTAGGTTCAATGTTAAAGCATCCTTCTACTCCCAAAAAAGCAAATTTATACTCCCAAAAAAGCAAATTTATCTAGAAAAGCTTTTTAATTCATTTCACCATACACACAGGCACTCATCTTTAACATTTTGGAAAACCCGGCTTTAACGCCACCAGATCTCTTGTTGTCTTTTATTTTCTGCTTCTCTAGGCTTTGGCAGTCAAACTCCAAGAATATATTTGTATGCATAAGCAGATAATTACAAGCCATAAAAACACCCATAATTGTCACATGACATATTAATAATTATACCCCAGCTTTCACAAAGTGAAGTGGAGGCTATATAGGAATTACGTTGTCCGTAACTTCATGTCCTGTCGCATAACACATTTTTATTACTTTTATTCCTCAAACAGTTTTGAATGGGTTATACTTCATATACACATATCAACTGATGACTGTGTGTCCCTCTACAACATTACATCACCTATTTTTAGCTCTACTGATCAGAGATCATGCCGTGGTGCGGCGTCCATCGTCTGTCCGTCCGTAAACTTTTATTTGTAGCGACTACTCCTCTGAAACTACTTGATGGATATTCATGAAACTTTACAGAAATGTTGCCCATGAAGTCTAGTTGATCCTAGCAAAAATTCAGGTTGATGTGAAATCCAAGATGGCCACCAAAGCT
Source organism: Cyrtodaria siliqua (assembly GCA_037043455.1). Taxonomy (NCBI): domain Eukaryota; kingdom Metazoa; phylum Mollusca; class Bivalvia; order Adapedonta; family Hiatellidae; genus Cyrtodaria; species Cyrtodaria siliqua. The sequence goes on from JAWPHD010018613.1 coordinate 1,993, forward strand.
AAAAATAGATTTTTAAAATACAAGTTTGTAGAGACTACTTGTTGAAAACTATAAGTGATATTGATATGGGACTTTTTCTAAAATGATCAGCATAACATGATGTTGGTCCTTGTCAAAAATCGTTTTGATTCGAAGTTAAACATGGCTGCCAGCGGCCATCTTTGTTTACATAGAGTTATATAGTAAAAACTTGTAGCGACTACTTCTCTGAAACTACTTGGCAGATTTTCATGAAACTTGTTCTGCGTAATTTATTACAGAATTATGGTCCTTTGTTTGACTTAGAATTTAAGCGGGGGGTATTCATCTCCTTCAGTGATAGTTCTAGTTGTTCCAGTAGATCATGATAAAATTAGTTTTACCAAAACAAATACTCAATAACAAAAAAAATGTGTTGGCGCTTTAAAATAGGAGGTTATTGTGAAAATGTGGAAAACAACCCCCAACAAGATTTCACTGGTTCTTTAAATTTGTTTTATTGTTTAATTAATTAATTGATAATCATGCTCATGTTAGTAATACATGATAATTTTTGATTGTATTTATAAAGGTTAAAGTCTGTGAACAGTTGATCCCAGGTTGATGATACAATAACATAAACCTTTAAAATTGTTTAAATCCCATTGATTAGGTAGGTCAATTAAGTAGGATAATAGGAGGTTGAGCTAAACTGTTTTTTTGAGTCCGGTTGAAGCTGATTAAATTATTAGCTTTCCAGTCTTTAAAATATTTTTTTTGTTTCACCAGCCCGAATTCTTATATACTCAATGAAAACCCATACATTTCAGTGCTCAAGAAATAGGATAGCCCGACGCCCGGGGCTCCTCGAAATCCATTCCGGGCCTGTCTCATTTTGCAGACAAGGAGCCCGTCAGGCCTGTCTAAAAAAAAAATCCCCAAAAAAAACAGTTTTACTGGATCTCAAGCTCAAGTTCCTCAAGACAAAATACTCCCATGTGTATTGTGAACTGTGAAAACACTTGCAATAAAGTAATTAAAATGTGTTATACACACATTGAAACAATAAGAAGTTTGAATATTTTGCCTGGCTTCGTGTCGGCAGTTTGTCACAACTTTGAGGTCGACAATTGTTGACATAAAACTCATTATTCTGCTATTAGGGTTGTGTTTTCTTTCCTTTGTGATAAGAAATACCGTTTTTGTCATTAAAAACACACTAATGCATGAAAAAAAATCATTATTGATGGTATTTCGATTGAATGTTTGTGAAATGTTCGGGCCGTGAAAGTGCGGTGTCATAGTAGTTCGGATGGTACATAATTTCGGATATATATATATATATATTTTTTTTTTTACATAATCAAATAAGAAAAACTGTCCTTTACAAATACATGTTGATGGAAAGAAAAATATACTGTATATGTATAAATACAGGTATACTGTATATTTCTATTCATTATTTAAGGTGTAAGGAGTTCCTGGAATCCTACTTTTAAATGAATTCTAGTCTATGCTCCTAATTCTTTACTTGGAGAAAGTGGTGACAAAAAGAAAAAATATAGCCAGAGGAGGCTCTGATAGTCTCATAAAACCTGATTAAAAATTTGGCTCCAAGTTTAGCTCCAGTTTCACCAAGTCGGCTCTGATTATTATCGTTTGGCAAAAGTGCTAGTACTCTCCTTTGCATTGGTTATAAATTACTATGTAATATTCTATTCTAACATATTTTAAACGAAATGGTAAATAAGTCCGCTGACCAGGGAGCATAAAGTGGTAGCAAAAAGAAAAATATAGTCAGAGGAGGTTCTGAGCTTGATTAATACATACGTAACAAAATTAATGTGTGCTATAAAAGTGAATAAAGACACATTTCCAATAAGAAAAAAATATTGGACCTTTCCATTTTAAATCAGGGCCTGTCCATTTCAAATCAGGGCCTGTCCATTTCAAATCGGGGCCTGTCCATTTTCAGAAGCAACAAGCCCTTGGCCTGTCTCTTAAAATAATTTTCTTTGAGCACTGCATTTTCCTTTAGCCTGACTACATAAAGTAAAAAAAAATCACTAGCCCGAATGACAGTTTACTAGCCCCGGACTTCGGGCTAATAGGTTAATTCGAAGACTGCTTTCTTCAATTTCTGTGTTTACTAAGTTTTCTAATATACCGGTAACTGAAATACTGAGTTCACAGCAAACTGTTCAGTTTGAACCAGAGAGATACTAAAAATGCTTAATTGGCTTTTGGCCGTATATTATAAAATATGCAATCACAAAACAAGGCTGTCTATACATATCTATATTGTCTTATTCGGTCAGGTAATTATCTCTTTGTCTAATCTAGGTCATGAGTTGCCTTAAAGGGACACACTGCAATCATGACATGTTTGATATGGGTGTCTCGTTTTCTATATCCAGTATCATTTTTAGCTCTACTGGCCAAAGGCTAGGAGGGCTTATGCGATCACTTTTCGTCAGTTTGTCTGTTAGCAATTTTATAAAATCGACATCTCTCTGAAACCGCTTGAAGGATTTTGATGAAACTTCATCACAATGTTACTTGGGAGGGCCCCTCTCAGATTTGTGTTTTTCATGGCCGCCAGTCATCCAAAATGGGGACCATGGCTAAAACTAGGTCAAATTTAAGGAAATTTCAAACGACATCTCCGACGAAACCATTTATTCCATTATTGTGAAATACCATAAATATGTTGCTTGGGTTGGCCTCTATCAAGTTTGTGTTTTTCGTTATCATCGAATAATCAAAATGGCCGCCACGGCGACTCAAAGTTTACATAGAGTTATATAGGAAAAGGCTAAAAATGACATCTTTTTTGAAACCGCTTGAAGGATTTTGATGAAACTTCATTACAATGATCTTTAGGATAGTCCCCCTCAGATTTGTGTTTTTCGATGGCCACCATGGCTAAAATTAGGTCAAATTTAAGGAAATTTTAAACGACATCTCCGAAACCACTTACTCCATTCTTGTGAAATATCATAAACATGTTCCTTGGGTTGGCCTCTATCAAGTTTATGTTTTTCATTATCATCGAATAATCAAAATGGCCGCCACAGCGGCCCAAAGTTTACATAGAGTTATATAGGAAAATGTTAAAAATGACATCTTCTCTGAAACTGCTTGAAGGATTTTGATGAAACTTAATCACCATGATATTTGGGATAGTCCCTCTCAGATTTTAGTTTTTCGCTGCCGCCATGTCTAAAACTAGGTCAAAATTAAGGAAACTTCAAACAACATGTTAGTGTTTCCCCAGCCTTGAAAAAGGGCAGGGTAAATAAAAAAAAAGGGCATTTTTAACGCGCAAAATTAGTAAAAAAATTCTTTGTAATATAACGTCGCTTTTATGATATGAGTACGAGTTTTCATCAATATTCTATATCTACTTCTCTGCACAGGTATTAGGCGCATAATTTGGTCACTATTACCACACCCACCCACCCACCCCACATCCACCATTTAATAACATTTTAAACGTTTTCTAAAAAAAAATAAAAAAAAATAAAAAAAATTTAAAAAGTTTTAAAATGTTATTAAATGTACATAATATATAGAGAATATTTGTTGTTTTGGAGTGAATAACATATTTTATTTCATCGAGAAGTGAGAAAACTTTATATTTTCACGAATGCGAAGCAAGAGTGAAAATATAAAAGTTTTCTCACTTTGAGATGAAATAATATATGTTATTCACGACAAAACAACAAATTTTCTTATTATTTTATGATTTTACAAACATATTTTTAGGGAAACTATGGTAGAACAACAAAAGTAGTCCCGGCAGCTACTGTGAAATAAAACTCTATATTCCACAGTGGGGAATAACACTTTTATTTCACTGATAAAATACAGTATTTCATCGCATATCATAAAATAAAATATATGATTTTTTAATTTTTTTTTAGGAAAGTTTAAAAATGTTATAAATGACTTTTTGGATGAATTTTTTTTTGGGAGGGGTGGGGAATAGTAGTGAACAAATTACGCGCCAAATATACCTGTGCTTCTGTGTATTGCGTGAATACAAATAATAAAAAAAAGTATTTAGTTTGATGTGGTGGTATAATGGTATTATTACATTAATTATAAATTTGTAGTAAAATATGATTTGTGACTCCTGATTCAAAACTTACCAAACAGAAGTCAATAAACCATAATTTACTCATTTGTAAGTTTCACAAACTTTTACAAACATCAAATATTCTATTCATTAAAAAAACAGACAACAACATTTATTCTAGTCTGCAGATCGCCAAAATTAGCGTACAAAAGAAAACAACAACGGTACAACAATATAATTACTTCAGTCATTAATTGCCAATCTTCGGTGGGGAGTACCTATCTTGTATCATCTCATCATCAAAGAGCCGATTATAATGCCGCAGATAATTGTTCGTAATCCGATAATTACATCTACTATGAAAACAAACATGTCCCAAGTACGAAACACAAACCTGTCCCAAGTACGACAAAGTCGTTGGTTACCGCAACGTCGATTATACTAACTTTCAGGGTTCTCCCCAGGATTTTTTTCAGGCGCTGGCACAGACAGCACACTTCGAAGGGTTGTCAATGAAAAACACTGAATACCTCATAAACGAGTTCTTCGAGTGTATTCAAACAGGGCCGCTCATTGTTATAATTTACAATTGTTTGTGAAAAAAAATGCATATCACGCTTTTGGGGGAAAGATGCACATCCGTATAAGTTTAATTTCATCCCTTATCAATGAAATACACTGAATACCTCATTGAATCGCATTAATAAACGAGTGCTTTGAGATTATTAAAAAAGTTCGCATTCTTCTCGCAAAACATTCCAGGGCCGCGCATATGACCTAGATATTCGGCAAAGTGATGATTGGGTGGCCGCCGACTTGATTTCCCACTACCCCTGAAGCGAGAAACTTGTTACTTGGGGAGTGTGTATTCACGGGAACCAATGCTTATCACAAGAGTCATGCGTGATCAGTTACCTGTAACGTTACACACTGGAAATATCCCATGGCTAAATCTGGTGATGTCGGGTTTTAAAAAGATCACACGACGTGTCAAAGTGTGTGTGTGTATTTCCAGAGACTGCAGTCGCGAGCAGTTTTAGAAAGGGCACTGCGGGGCGGCACATAATTAATGCGTGGCGGTATGTAAAGACTGCATGGCGGGGCGAAAAAAGGGCGTGCCGACCCGCCCCGCCATTCCGCATTAGGGGAAACACTACATGTCCTCCGAAAACACTTATTCCATTCTTGTGAAATATCATAAACATGTTCCTTGGGTTGGCCGGGTTCAATCCCCCGTGGTGCCACTGAGTTCCGTCTGTGTGTTCTTGGGCAAGACACTTTCCCTTAGCCTCGTCCGTCGGATGGGGACGCAGGGCCCTCATTTGGTCATTTCTGCCGCCGTTATTCGGCGGCAGTCCCCCACCTGAAAAGTATCTTTTTTTCCCCCAAAAATTGATATTTTTCCCCCTCAGAAATTCGTAAAAAAAAAAAATCCGATTGTCAAGACGATATGCTCACGATGTCGTGTTTACCGGTTTGAAAAAGACGTTTTGATTATTATTAGACTGGTTTTAGACTGTTTATCGTGCACAGAACGTTTTAACTATTATCGGGCACTGACTCAACCAGATGCCCAACTGGACAGGGCAATAGGTTTTTTTCGGGATAAAAAGAAGAGAAGGGTTGACTTTTAATGTGGATCTCCGATGAAAACATGCCATTGATGGTTATTAAGTGGAGTTTTTTTATCAGAAAAAGAACCAGATGGTTGACGAATGTATGTTAATAAAGTGAAACGTGTTAATCAAACAGAGTTTTTTATTTGTTGTAAAAATTCCCCCCAGTTACAAAAATTCCCCTTTCTGAGGGCTGCGGGCCCCTTCCCCCAAAGTAGCGTGAGGGCCCTGGGACGTAAACCGGGCGGTCCCGTGTATCGGTCTTTCCTCCGAGCACGTTAAAGAACCATAGGAATCTATTCGATAACAAGAGTAGGGCAGGTTCCCGGATTCCTATGTATCCTTCCCCTCTCTCTGGGGCGGCTCTTAATAACCTATACTGTGTTGATGAGCCTTTAAACAACATTCAGTTCAATTCCTTGGGTTGGCCTCTATCAAGTTTGTGTTTTAATTTATTGTCGAATAATCAAAATGGCCACCATGTCAACCCAAAGTTTACATAAGAGTTATATAGGAAAAGGCTAAAAATGACATCTTCTCTGAAACCAGTTGAAGGATTTTGATGGAACTTAATCACAATGATCTTTGGGATAGTCCTCCTCAGATTTATGTTTTTCGCGGCCGTCGGTCATCCAAAACCGGCCACCATGGCTAAAATTGGTCAAATTTAAAGAGATTTCAAACGACATTTCCTCCGAAACCACTTAATCCATTCCAGTGAAATATCATATACATGTTCCTTGTGTTGGCCTCTATCAAATTTGTGTTTTTTTGTTATCGTCGAATAATCAAAATGGCCGCCACGACGTCCCAAAGTTTACATAGAGTTATATAGGAAAAGGCTAAAATTGACATCTTCTCTGAAACCTCTTGAAGGATTTTGTTGAACATTTATCACAATGATCTTTGGGATAGTCCCCCTCAGATTTGTGTTTTTCGCAGCCGGCAGTCATCTAAGATGGTCACCATGGCTAAAATTAGGTCAAATTAGGAAATTGCAAACGACATCTCCGAAACCACTTACTCCATTCTTGTGAAATATCATAAACATGTTCCTTGGGTTGGCCTCTATCAAGTTTATGTTTTTCGTTATCATCGGATAATCAAAATGGCCGCCACAGCGACCCAAAGTTTACATAGAGTTTTATAGGAAAATGTTAAAAATGACATCTTCTCTGAAACCGCTTGAATGATTTTGATGAAACTTAAATCACAATGATTGTTGTCCATAGGAGAAATCAAATTGCAAATGGCGAAACTTTTATCAAGTGCTTTCGCCAATTTGGCTAAAGTCATTTTAACCCATGTAAACTGACGGCTGGTATTGGCGAAAGTAGCGGAAGGAACAAGTTCGTGGGCGCGGCCATGTTTTCCTGAAAAATCGTTGGCGGGTTCTCGGTGTTTACAGAAGAGCTAAAATCTATAGACTGTGTAACGACAATTGCGCTTTATATTACACACGGCTTATTTTAAATAGCGACGTCTAACTGCAACTCACTTGGTGTGCCTACACTGGAGGAAAATTGTAAACCCAACAAGAGCTCGCATTTTTCAATAACAACAACAAATCGAAACGAAGACGTATTATTAAAATGGTAATAATTAACTTTTCTCATACAAAGATGTACACCCTTTTAACTGAAATAGTGACTTTGTAACTCCGTTATTCAAAACTGAAAGTAGCCCATGATACGTACATGTAAACAATACAGTGTCATCTATTTTTCGCGCATTGAAAGCAAGCCATTTCTTTCGAGTTGTATTGCGTGGTCACACAAAACAGAACGATAACTGTGTCATCCGTTTTTTCCATCATGGGTACATGCTTGGTTGCTTTTTTGATTGATTGATTGATTGATTGATTGATTGATTGATTGATTGATTGATTGATTGATTGATTGAAGGGTTTCACGACGCACCAACATATAAAAAGGTCATAAAAATGAACCTGCATGTATGCTTAAAATTATGTTTTCTTACAACATTCATAATTGGAACATGTTCTAACTGTGACAAATAATAGAGGCATTGGTGATAATAGAGGCAACATATTAAAATCAAGTTTTAACCATGTTCATGTTACCATCTAACTGTTAGAAACTGTCAAAGAATTAATATCATTCAACTTGGTTTAATATATATACATATATATTAATGATAAGAAAATTATACAAATATTTAATCGGAAATTGTATTAAATTCTGCTAAAATGGCTAAAAAAGCTTAGCCAAAAATGGCTAAACAAAAATTCCATTGGCTAAAGAAAATTGAGGTGGTTTAGCCAAAATGGCTAAACATTTTTGGGCTCTTCGCCCAGCGTCTTTACACAGTAGAGCGTCCTCTTGGGCCTCTTGTTACTTTTATCCTGGTCAAATTTAAATCAATCAAATTTTTAAGTATTCAGTATTTTGTCTTATTATACTATTCTAATAGTTCTAATTCTAAGTTCTAATATATTATTGGTGCGATAATATCTAATAATATGCAAAAACAAATTCTTAAGCTATTCTTATAATTACTAGTAATGATTGAACAAATGCAAGTCATGCAGAAAAACTAGCGGGACGTCGTGACTTTTTAATTTAATTTAAAGAACCCACTACGACCAGTCACCTGGAATAACCTGGTCATCGTATAAAATTAATGTAATCCAAATTACAGAGGACAAAACAATAAATAAACCTGAAAATCAAAACCGCACAAATATCTAATCCTTAAAATTTCAAATGTACCGGTATAGGGTAAAGTGATCTTTAGTAGGACATGATATTGAGTCGGACGATTTTGCCCGATTTGATGCTGCTTTTACATTACCACAAACGCACATGAAGTGCAAACAATAGCAACAGGGAACCAGTTTAACCACTGGCTTGATATACATGTACAATACTGCTGGTTTCCAGTATGATTGTAAAGGAGAAATGTGAAAACCTGTTTTTCTCTGATATTGAGTCAGACATAGTGTCCGACTTACAATCGAATAGAGTGAGCTCGTATATTGTCATGTGTCACATGTTCAATGAAATTAATATCATAATTAAAAGAAAACGGAATGATCATCCATTTGTACCGTCAAATAATGTCAACAAATTACCCACTCATCTATATTCTCACGAAAAACCCAGTCCGACTCGTGATCAGAATCATCCGACTTCATATCATTCATGGGGTAGGGTACTCTTTTGCCTTATAACATGCAGTTTCTACTTGCAAAACACGTGTAAACAAGTGGAATACTCCCGTGACATAATGCCATATTGATTTAACCGAAACCAGAATTGATTAATTATCGTTTGAAGTCGGATGTCTGTGTTACAAGAAGTCAGATATCTGTGTCATTCTTTACAAAGGGTGACCGACTTGCGATCACTTTGTCCTACTATTTTGATTTTTCTGTGTATTGTAAACTAGTAATGAATAGAATTTTTTACTATTAATAGAAATGTTTACTATGTTAAGTTGTACTAGGTCAGGGTTTAATATATGTCATATAAATTTGTGACTAGTTTTTGAACCAAATACTTTCAAGTTTATATAGGATGGAGGTTATATACATTGTTGTGAAATCTTCACTTGTATGATATCTTCAACATTTGTAAACCAAAAGGGAGGGAGCATAGAAGGTTTCTCTTCAAAGTCGCTATCTGATTTAGGGTTTGCAAATTACCAAGTGTTTATCGATAATGATCAGGGTTCAAATTTAACACTTATTTACTTGCTAAATGCTAGTAGATATTTGCAGATAAGCAAGTAAAAGATATCAAAATGTAACATAACACTTGCTAAATTTTGCACGTAATAAAAGAAACCCACTAAGTCTACATTTATTCACTGACCATTTTCATCAAACTTAGTAAAATAGGTGCATAGTCAGGGGCGTTCCTGGGGCTAATTTAGGTATACGCACCATCGAGTTTTGAATTCACAAATGTGCCTAACCCCTCTATACCTTTAGTTTTTATTGCATTTTTCCCATTTTTAGCCTTTTTTATTTGTTTGCTTCTTTAGTAGCCTTTACGCACGTGCGTCAGTGCGTATGCCCAGGTACGCCCCTGATAGTAAGGTTAATAATGCATTATTACCTTGTTGCATCTAGCTGAGTGTTAATGTGTCATCATTTTACATGTATATCATTCCTGATGCAATGAATGGAGCGCTAAATTATTAATTAATGCAAGTGTCTTGATTAAAATAGCAAGTAGAAAATCTTGGCACTGGCTAAACATATTAAATTTATTTGATCCCTGTAATGACGTCTCGCTCTTTATCATGAAGAGCACTGTAGTAAACTTCGTGCCAGTAATTGAAAATCTGAGTTATTTGAATAAACATTTAATGCCCTTTTGTAGGTGTTGAGTTTATGTTTTTTTTACATGCATTTCACAGTGGTGTCAATGTGTACATTGCTTATAGCCAGCATGAGTTTCAGATCTATTAAATCATTAGTGTATATTATTATTTTGCCTGTTTAAGACACTGAAATAATTAATATAGCAATGAGAATAAGGCTACTGACTTTCCAGTTTAAACATTGAAGAAATGATTATGGGTAACATAATGAAAATACATGATTTAATATAAAAGCTCTTCAGGACCATTCATTTCTGGCAACATTGTCTTATAACATTTGATCAGTAAATATTTTTTTGCCATCACATGCGTTTATTGCGGCCTTGATCAAGTCTCTAAGTTTTACTTCCACTTAGTTCTGATTCAATGACATATGTTGTCTAAAGTAGACAGTGACATAAGGAACATCTCATTGGGGAACAAAACATAACTAACTTGATCTGACGGGGACATTAACAAGGCGTCTTCTGTCATGTAAAGCAACCGGGGGAAATATATTGTATATTAAGGGTAAGGTGATAACAGATACCACCCTCTTTCCCTCTTTGGGAGTGGCTTAATTCGACTTAAGTAATAGTCTTTTGCTAAGTTCAAGAGCTACAGCATTCACTTACACGCAAAAAAGCAACTTGGTGTCTACAATCATGAATGCATGATATGTGCTATTTAGGCGTTTGTGTTTAACATCTTTGTAATGCATGGGTACTCCTTCACATTTTTTCTTCAATAGATGTTATTTTTTATCTTGTCTCCCACTCTACACTTTTTATGTCGTAAATTATTTAGCATGTTCTGGACTGGCGGCATCTGGCAGTTCTATTAAGTTATGTTTGCTTATCTCTGTATAAATACTGTAAATATGGGGTTATCTCTTTGTAGATGGTTGTATCTTGCCAATATTGTACTCTTATATAGACTGTCAATTTGTCAGTTAATTCATTGTTTATCAAGTACCCTTCAGATTAAAATAAATCAATTTTATTGATCACTCAGTAACCATTCCACATTGACATGCCAATGATACTGTAGAATTATTCGATATATTTTTACCCCATGTGGTTCATGGGCAGACTTAGGGCCACTGTTTATCCAGGCAGCAGGTTAAAATCCCCTCCAAATTCATGTTCATTTTGTCATGTTCATTAAAGGTATTCAGTGTGATCCCTGTATTGTTTCAGGTGCTACTTGAGTGGTGGCAGAAAACAGTGATCGTGGCTCCAGTGATCGTGGCTCCAGTGATAACTGGAGTGATTACAGTAGAATTTGCAGCAACTCTGCAGTTCTGCAGGTGAAACGGTTCTAGTCCCATTCTGCGTATTTATACCCACTTTTTGGAAAAAAGGGTATATTAAAATCGTCTCCGTCTGTCTATCCTTCTGTCCTTTTCCGCATCGCCTCCTAAACCGCTGAACGGAATCCAACCGAACTTAGGGTATTGACTTCACCATTTGATGACAGCATGCAAGTGGGGTGGATTTTGGGGATTTTTTTTTGTAATATTGTCTCAAATGAAACATTATGATGGTGGGATTTCACTGTATACATTTCTTTCCTCCTACGTCATCGGTGGGGCCTGGGGGAAGGGGCATCAAATACACTAATAATTCAATTACAGTCATTTTTTCCATACTTTTGCACATTAGTTGGTATAATAGTCGTGAAAGAGATACACAGCATGTCAAATGATTTATTATTTAAAACTTGGACGTCTTCCTGGTGGGTTGGAGGTGGATGGTGAGGGGAGAGTAACAGAGGGTCTTTTTTTTTTTAATTATGTCTAAAATGAACATTTTGATGAAGGGATTACAGTGTATAATAATATGTTTTTCTCCTCTGTGTGTGGTGGTGGGGGTGACCTGAAAAACATGGGTATTTGCGATGGCGCTCCGTCAAGTTCTTCCAGTTATTTCTTGATAAAATTCAGGGTGGGCCTGAAATCTTGGCTCATACTGTGTCTTTTTGGGGCTGTATTTATAGCCATTTTTTGGTCGTATTCCCAAGGCCAAATCATATATATTTTTCACAATTTTGTGAAAAATAATACCCATTTGAAAAAAAAAAGAAATTAAGAAAAAATGTGGGAGCAAAAGTATAAGTATTGAGAAAAGGATAAAATAATGAATACACCTTTTTATTGTATTTATTTCCACCAATTTTAAGAAAAGTTGTGCTAAAATTCCCATTTGTGATGGTATCGGTTATGTTCCCAGAATATAGAAAAAGACACTGCCAGCCTGCCTGCCATATAACCTTTTTTTTTGCTGGTGTACTGTACAACCTATTTCAATTCTTTTCCCAATAAAGACTAAAAACCTTGCAGCACTAAACTAGTAATCTTTACAATTTGAAGGTTTGCAAATCAACTTGTCATGGTGGAGAGTAGTGTTGATCGATTAAAACTGAAAATTGATCGATTGCCATCTAATTGTAAGCACAACAGTCCAAATTTGAAACTTTGATTAATTGAGAAAGCAATCTGAAATAAAAAGAAATATCATAAAAATGCTGGACAGCACAGAAAACAAAACAATAGACAATAATTCAACGTTCATAAATAGGAAAAAAAGCAACAGCCGTAACTTCTGAGTCTTTATTACAGTGTTCATTTTTATTGTCAAAGCTCGAAATCGTTCCAGTAGGCAATACATTACTATTCTAGAAATGTTTTCATGCGATAATGTAACTCCTGTAATACTAGGTCAGTTTTGATGCTGAATTGATATGCACATCTTGACATGATAGGTTAGAATCCTGTAAAGATTCGAAACAATCGGTTGGAAACTGTGGGAGGAGGAGACACACAAACTTTTTGGGACAGACACTCAGACGTTTTTTCCTTCACAAAGTTAATATCGCGTGTGACCACTCGAGCGTTTAACACTTCGCTCGAGTGGTCACACGCAATATTAACTTTGTGACTTTGGTTTATGAAGTGGGTAAATTTGAATAAGTAAAAATACATGAATTTTCTGTACAATATTGATGAAATTTGGCAAATAAATAAAATAAAGATGATATATGAATACTACAAAATTTTGTTGTTGTAGCTTTATGGGATCATAACAAATTTCATCATCAAAAAGATGTGCGTTTTCAAATTTACTGAGTGTACGTCATCTGCTAATACCAGCGCTCTTGAATAACATTTTTTAATCATTTAAGAGAGGAAAAAAGGTTTCTATACTCCTACACACCTTAAACTGAATGCTCCGATAGGTACTATGTTAATCTTAGTCTGATTTTAAAGGCAATTATTAATTTATTTGATGACCGTATTCATTTTACAAACCCTCCTACGATAAAATGAAATTAGAGAAATTTTTATTTTGTCCTAAGGGAATATGAATGTTTTTATTTTACCTCCTAAATTATAATCAAACATTTCATTCTCTTTTCCTTTCCAACAAAATAAAACAAAAACTTTTCCCATTTTTTCCCCTTTATTTTTCTCCCCCTTCCTCCTATACGGCACTTCTCTGTCTCAATGAATCGTAAAAAATGAATAATACAATAAATAGAGGATATTTGTTGGTTTGGTGTGAATATAGGATTTATTTTCATCGAGAAGTGAAAAAACTGATATTTTCACGAGTGCTTTAGCACGAGTAAAAATATTTTGAGTTCTCACTTCGAGATGAAAATATATCATGTATTCACTCCAAACCAACAAATTGAGGGGTCAGCGCAAAACTATTGTAACTACATATGAATAAATAAGGAGATACAATAGTTTTGCACTAAACCATCGAAATATTCTATTAATTATATACTTACAACCTTGAAACTTATGCAGAAAAAACATAATGCACCAAAACAATGACATCAACAGCGGCATAAGGTCATTTTCGGTATTTCACATGTGAAATATAAACTGAAAATATAAGGTTTTATTTTAATCATAAAATCCACTATTTCACTGGGAAGTATATAATAAAAAGGCTCTATTATAACTTATAACTAGCATTTCACCAAGTCTCCACGATTTCAACGATGTTTTCCGTAATCTGTAACTGAACATAAGTAAATAAGTATGCGTTATTTTTTCATATATTAGTACTTTGGTTTGATTAATCTTAGTCAATTAAGATAGGGATCCTGTATTGAGACATGGATCCAGATGGATACATGTAAGCTTTACAACAGTATAGGGATCCTGTATTGAGACATGGATTCAGATAGATACATGTAAGCTTTACAACAGTATAGGGATCCTGTATTGAGACATGGATCCAGATGGATACATGTAAGCTTTACAACAGTATAGGGATCCTGTATTGTGATGTCCAGATGGATACATGTAAGCTTTACAACAGTATAGGGATCCTGTATTGAGACGTCCAGATGGATACAAGTAAGCTTTACAACAGTATAGGGATCCTGTATTGAGACATGGATCCAGATGGATTTATGTAAGCTTTACAACAGTATAGAGATCCTGTATTGAGACGTTCAGATGGATACATGTAAGCTTTACAACAGTATAGGGATCCTGTATTGAGACGTCCAGATGGATACATGTAAGGCCAAAAATAAAATTATGTTTGTTTCCCCTTCCCGACCGACCCACCGAAATTGCCGCGACCCAAATTATTTTTTCGACACTGGCGAAAAAAAATAATTTTTTTTTGCTTAAATTCCGAAATAGTACGAACAATTTTGCGTACGAACGCAATGAGTACGAATCTACCAAAGCGTGGTTCCCGGTGCGCGTTCGTTATTGAAATCGATAAAGCAATAGATCAGAGAACCAGTTGTCAAAATGGAGAATCATGCTGTTTGCATCTCCGTGCAACTAAGTGAAACAGATAAATTGACAACTAAATCGTTAATTAAAAATAGGATAACCAAAATAAGCCCAAATTTAACTTTATTAGAAATTTTGCGTGAGGAAATTGACGAGCATTTAAACACAATAGAGGTAAAAGATGCCATTAGAAATCATTCATTCAGCGTCAATATGTACACCAACGAAAAATCGGAACCATTTACTATTGATCCAACGACACTTTTGAAACAGCTCTAGAATTTTGTAAAAACATTCGATATATAGTCTTCACAATTAAAGTCAGTGGCAAAGAAGACAATGACAGTAACAACAATAAGTCGACAAATGCTTTTGAGTTTATGATGAATAGTCAGTCTGCCATTAAACAGAAGGCTACACTTATTGATGATAACGGGCCAAGCAAACAAAGTTGTGCCTAGGAGAAGTCCTATAAAAAATTGATCATCCAACGTGTTGAATCCTGTGAAATCACATACATTTGCCAAGTAAATTCGTTAATTTGCCATGTGAATTGGTGTAGATTGCCATGTGAATCAAAGTCCCGTTTTACATTACACTATCACATATTACACAGAATCTGTTAAGCATCTGTTATTGCATTTTTTTTAATTCTCAATTTATATGGTCACTTCTCTTTTCATAATTATTTTGTCAATAAGAGTGTAAAAGAATAACAGTTTTCTTATCAGATATTAAACTGAATCTGTTCTTCAACTGTTATTGCATTGTTTTTTGTTTGACATTTATGATCACTTCTCTTTAATATATTTGTCAATATATGAGTGTAAAAGAATAACAGTTTTCTTACAAGATTTATTCGCATTTATTAAACATAAAGTCATAGTACAACAAGTACATTTGTGAATAGTATACCATACTTATGTTTTAACATTGAATCTAGTCACTGTTTTTAAATCTACTAGTCAGTAGTACATGTATTGTTTTAGCACTGAATAAATAACTATGCTGTTTTAGTTCAGTTTTACTCAAATATATCTCAGTTTTTATCTCAAATAAAAGAAATGAAATAAAAAAAATATTTTACCTACCTACCTACCCAACCCTTTTTTGCATGGGTCGGGAAGGGGAAACAAACATAATTTTATTTTTGGCCTAAGCTATACAACAGTATAGGGATCTTGTATTGAGACGTCCAGATGGATACATGTAAGCTTTACAACAGTATAGGGATCCTGTATTGAGACGTCCAGATGGATACATGTAAGCTTTACAACAGTATAGGGATCCTGTATTGAGACGTCCAGATGGATACATGTAAGCTTTACAACAGTATAGGGATCCTGTATTGAGACGTCCAGATGGATACATGTAAGCTTTACAGCAGTATAGGGATCCTGTATTGAGACATCCAGATGGATACATGTAAGCTTTACAACAGTATAGGGATCCTGTATTGAGACGTCCAGATGGATACATGTAAGCTTTACAGCAGTATAGGGATCCTGTATTGAGACGTCCAGATGGATACATGTAAGCTTTACAACAGTATAGGGATCCTGTATTGAGACGTCCAGATGGATACATGTAAGCTTTACAACAGTATAGGGATCCTGTATTGAGACGTCCAGATGGTTACATGTAAGCTTTACAACAGTATAGGGATCCTGTATTGAGACGTCCAGATGGATACATGTAAGCTTAACAACAGTATAGGGATCCTGTATTGAGACGTCCAGATGGATACATGTAAGCTTTACAACAGTATAGGGATCCTGTATTGAGACGTCCAGATGGATACATGTAAGCTTTACAACAGTATAGGGATCCTGTATTGAGACGTCCAGATGGATACATGTAAGCTTTACAACAGTATAGGGATCCTGTATTGAGACGTCCAGATGGATACATGTAAGCTTTACAACAGTATAGGGATCCTGTATTGAGACGTCCAGAGGGATACATGTAAGCTTTACAACAGTATAGGGATCCTGTATTGAGACGTCCAGATGGTTACATGTAAGCTTTACAACAGTATAGGGATCCTGTATTGAGACGTCCAGATGGATACATGTAAGCTTAACAACAGTATAGGGATCCTGTATTGAGACGTCCAGATGGATACATGTAAGCTTTACAACAGTATAGGGATCCTGTATTGAGACGTCCAGATGGATACATGTAAGCTTTACAACAGTATAGGGATCCTGTATTGAGACGTCCAGATGGATACATGTAAGCTTTACAACAGTATAGGGATCCTGTATTGAGACGTCCAGATGGATACATGTAAGCTTTACAACAGTATAGGGATCCTGTATTGAGACGTCCAGATGGATACATGTAAGCTTTACAACAGTATAGGGATCCTGTATTGAGACGTCCAGATGGATACATGTAAGCTTTACAACAGTATAGGGATCCTGTATTGAGACGTCCAGAGGGATACATGTAAGCTTTACAACAGTATAGGGATCCTGTATTGAGACTTCCAGATGGATACATGTAAGCTTTACAACAGTATAGGGATCCTGTATTGAGACGTCCAGATGGATACATGTAAGCTTTACAACAGTATAGGGATCCTGTATTGAGACGTCCAGATGGATACATGTAAGCTTTACAACAGTATAGGGATCCTGTATTGAGACATCCAGATGGATACATGTAAGCTTTACAACAGTATAGGGATCCTGTATTGAGAAATCCAGATGGATACATGTAAGCTTTACAACAGTATAGGGATCCTATATTGAGACATCCAGATGGATACATGTAAGCTTTACAACACTATTTTAGAGCTCAAAGAAAAAAAAATTGACATATTTCTACCTGTCGCATTCCTTAGGCTTAGTATAAAAGGATTTACCGGTACTTTAAACAAAATTTAAACAAACGCGTTTTCATAATCCTGTAAAGGGGCTTGCCTCCAGCATTGAACCAGAAAATGAATACAATACACCCAGGACAAACACTGGTTTCTCCCTAGTCCCAGAGCTCAAATTTAGACACAATTTGGATTGGCAACATTTTGCCAGTAGCATTTTTTTTAACTGGCAAAACGAAAAAGTTACTTGCAATTTCTACGGTTGTGTGTGTAAGTACAAATATGTAACAAATAAGTAAAAAGCACAAGATGATTCATCATTAGCAAATCTGCTAGATTCCATTTGTGTCACAAAAGTAAAGACATTTTAAGAAAACTTAAAAATACAAAAACACCATTGATATTAAAACTCATGTTTCAACAAAAAAGCAGACATGGTGTTCTAAATTCCAGTAAGGTATTGATGCACTTGAAATGTTTTGCCAGTACTTGAAACGTTCACTGGCATTCTGAAAGTGTCACTTGCATTTTGCCAGTATGCCAGCTTAAATTGCCCTGTAGTCCAACACCAAACCCTAGCTGGTTATATTGCAGGGTCTTAATCTATGAGATTAAGACCAGGGTCTTAATCTATGAGATTAAGACAACTATGTACAAATTATTTGTCTAATTCCCATCTGTAGGAGCAACATTTGTGTTTAACTCCCCAGGGTAGGAGTTGATATCTATCAAATATTCCATGTTGGCACTGGTTGGTGGGTGGGGTGGTGTTTGGTTTGGGATGGGTGGGGGTCCAGGGGATTCCGTCTAATTACATACCCTAATGATGCGTTGTCAGTCTAATAAATTCATTTGTCTTATCTCCTGCCAAAGAAAATAACAAATCAACAACAACAAAACAAGTTATCGCACGCACACGTGGGGGTGAAGAGTTGAGGGTAGGGGTCGGTGAGTGAGGGGGGTGGAAGCTCTACCTCACAGGACTAGAACTGGGAGAAAAAATTGTATTTTTATGAAACCATGTCATTTTCTACTTTTTAAGGTGTTAACATTCGTTGCATCCATTATTTTGAAACGAAATATCGGTGCAGACTGCACTCAGTTCAAATCTGACAAATATAAAAAATATCATTTCTGGTTCTTACAACTAACCATCCTCAATATTTGAAGAGTTTTGAAGGCAGATTTATGATAATTTTTTATTAGCAGCAAATACACTCATCGAACTCAGTGTTGCAATGCAGGATGGTCTGTTTATTGTTTTGTAGTCAGACTTGATTTGTATAATAACTGGGTGTTTTGTCATTTATATAAGAAAAGGTTGGATTATGACATACATGTATGAGTATATCACTAGTCTACATTATAGAATTTGAAGAGTCTTCTAGTGATACATCATCACTAAAACGGATGCACTATTCAGAGAAATACATGTACTTCATCAATTTGTCATCCGGTCACTGGCAGGTCACTTCCCTATTTTTCAAAGTAGTCCAAGTCATCCAAGATTTTGAGATCGAAGTGTGTCATTGTTAAGTATGTTTTTTTTGTTTCTTACTCAATTAAAATATACAAACTTTGTCTTTACCAGGCGTATGAGAAGCGGTTCCCTACGTGCAAGATGATCCCTGTGTTCCTTGGCAGTGACATCATACACGAGCACAAGAGTGAGGACGGCGCCGTACACGACGTGGAGAGGAGGTGTAGACTTAATGTTGATGCACCGTATCTTCTTAAAAAGGTGTGTTTCAATATAAGTCAACAATATTCATCAGTTAGAACTTGTTTAATACTATTTTCTTTAGGAGTAAAGGGCTGATGGAAAGTCATCAGATTTTCAAATTATTTAATTTTCAGCCGAATGTACTAATGTTTTTGAAAATTACCCAACATCATTAATGCTTTCACCTTTTTTAATAAATCTTTAAATACAAGATACAAAGAAACAATTTCTACCATACTACCTTGTTATTGACATCTTATACAGGTAGCTGGAAGATGGAAGTCTAAAACATCAAAAACAATCGTCAAAATTCAATAAATGTTTGATCTTTTTTAAAATAAGGATTAGGATATGAAATCTGACAATAAGTATAACCCTAATAAAGAAATATAAATAAAATACATGCAAGAGAGCCCCCTTTGCATTTTGCATTAAGGGAAATAATGTATACATTTTTCTGACTAAATTTGCAAACGAATGCGGAATTCTTATATACATTTACAGACCTACTTCTAAAAACCTATTGTTTTACATCATTGTATTTTCTTTCTCAGATCGCCGGAGTTGACCACGTAGTATTCATACAAAAGAACTGCTTGGATAGACGAAATCGAACGCTGAAAATTAATGCTCGTAACGAAAGCTTCTCCACGCGAATAGGCATTAACGAGATGTGCACATACACTGTAAGTTCATTCTGACAGATATTAACTTGATCATTTGTCTGTATTTCAAGTATTATTAAACATCTTAAGTTGTTTCAAGTACACAGTTTGATAAATGCCTCGAGATAATGTGTCTCTGATTTAAACACAGAATTAACAAAATCTATAAACATAAGACAGATATAGACAGTGATAGACTGTATTAAAGAAGCTATCCAGGCAACAACAGCCAAATTTTACAACACTGTTGCTAAACCTACTGATGACGAGCTATATAATTTTATATATAACACCTATTTTGAGAATCCAAACTCTATCGACACGATATAAACGACTCGAACCAGCCAGGCCAAACCCCAAAATTGGAGCGTCGAATTGAGTTACCAGCTCATAATTCATTTCATGCATATTCAATCACGGGTATTTTAAGAACCTGTGAATAAACATTTACTTTTAATAGGTACATATCTACATTATTATATGAATTGACCACCTGGCTAGAGGTTTGATAAATGGTTTTGTAGTGTAATTTTGCCATTATTTTGAGGGTAATTTGAGTTCTTTAAGATAGTTTGTCTCTGATTTAAACAAAGAATTAACAAAATCTATAAACACATGACACAGATATATGATGGTGATAGATTGTATTAAGTATTCATGTCCTGTACATTTTGCATATGTGGCACTTTAAGCCAAAGGCAATTATGTGTGGTTTCTATTACATGCTAAGGCCAAAAAAATAAATAGGTGTGTTTCTTATTGTATTGCAAGCTCTAAAAAAATAGGGTAGGTAGGTAGGCCTTTTTTTTTTTTGCTTTTTTTTTTTTTGGAGCAAGATATTGTGAGATTTTACATATATTTATCTCATAAACCCCATACAAGTTGATGATACAACTGAAAGTTTCTCTGTGATGTCGGTTTACCTCGATATATTGTGATAAATCATTAGTCAGAACAATTTTTTATTTTTTTATTTTTTTTATTTATTTATTTTTCATAAAAAGTTTTAGGGTAGGCCCCTTAAAAATAGGGTCGGTCAGGCCACCGGAAAAACATTTTTTTTTTTTTGGCCTAAGAATAAATAGGGTAGGTACGGTAGGTAGGGAAAATATTTTATTGTCTTTTTTTCACTCGATAGTCTTACAACGTAATAAACTAACTTAAATATATGTTTGTTGATATCAGATACAGAACAGATAGAAAATAGTATTTTATTTAAAAGGATTTCTTTTATTTTATTTTAATTTTGTTTTCCAATTATTTATTTATTTTTTGTTTTTTGTTTTTTGGGATAACATGTTAAGGGTCGGCCCTTAAAAATAGAGAATGTCGGGAAACCGGAACCACGCACAGATTTTTATTTGGCCTTATCAGCAATTAACTAATATATTCATGTTATTGATCATGGAAAACATTATTGTATGTAGGACAGCAGTGTGTACATTTATATGGTTTCATCACTGAGATGTACTTTGGAGGATTGACTTTTGTATTAGTTAGGTGTCCTCTGTCATGGCAAATTTGGCAAAATGTCAGACAAATATTTACAATATGAAATATTTCAGAGCTAGTTAGTTTTGCATATAGGTTGTCAAGTAAACAATATTCAACAACCCATGTATATTGTTTTGTGAAATTAACAACTTTATTCAATTGAAATTGTATTACATGTAATTTGGGATTTGCAATCACAGCTTGTACATGGGTGCAGACACAAATCTATTTTGAAAGACTATATTTGAAATTTTGTGTTCTTTAAGTTTTATACTAGTGGGCCAGTCTCCAGGTTGAGGGTGACAGTGTGAGAATAAGAAACCAATTTTTCCAAATTTGACAGTGTGTCACTGACATTTTTAATTTACAAACTTTGTCAAGATTATTCTCTTCTGAACTCAAGGCCGTATTTCAGCGAAACTTTTTAGGGATGATCAGTACCAGGCCTAGTTGTGCTTACAATTGCCGTATTACAGTTGAATGATTTTTGGCAGAGTTATGGCACTTTAAAGGTTTTAGAACACAAACTTTGTCGGACTAGTTCTCCTGAACCCCTGGCCGGATTTCAACAAAACTTTGCAGGCGTGATCAGTAAAAAGCCTAGTTGCACATATCAGTGTCATATTCCCCAACTCAGACTCCATATAGCCAGTAGAGCGATACAGGCCCTTT
Organism: Cyrtodaria siliqua; assembly: GCA_037043455.1. Classification (NCBI taxonomy): domain Eukaryota; kingdom Metazoa; phylum Mollusca; class Bivalvia; order Adapedonta; family Hiatellidae; genus Cyrtodaria; species Cyrtodaria siliqua. The sequence goes on from JAWPHD010018613.1 coordinate 24,123, forward strand.
GTTTTAAGGAGTGGTGACATTTTTGCATTGGAAGGGGGATGGGCACAGGAAGAGTGGGTGGTTTTCTTGCATCCCGATTATTTTTTAAATGTTGGTTGCTTTTTTTTTTTTGTATATCTTGATTTCCCCGAAGGCGAAAATGACAGTCATCAGTTGTCATTTAGGGATTAATTAAGGGAACAGTATAGGTAATCAGCTTTTCTAAGTAAGCCATGGGGAAACTTGAAATGTTTGTCAGATTAAGGCATAGCGGCAAGTAATTTGAGGCATAGCGGCTAAATGAAGGCGTGGCGGCAGGTCTCTTTCTGAAGTGAAGGTCACGTCTTAAAGGGCTGGGGAAAGCCCTGAAATAAAGCACAAGCTGTCCGACAAGCAAACCTAAACACAATAGTACACTTTATAGTAAATGTTTGTGACCACAGTTAACTTGGAAAAGTGGGCAAGATTTTGACGGATCTATGAATTGATGCCTAGAGTACATGTAGATGGATGGCTTCTGCTATATTGTCCCCAGTTACATGTAAACCACATTTAGATGAATGCATTTTATTACTCTATCTTACAGGTGCATCCAGAGAACTCTAGCTGGACTTGCTTTGAACAAGAGGCCAGCTTGGACATCAAGTCATTCTTCGGTTTTGAAAATACTGTTGAAAAAATAGCCATGAAGCAATATACTCATAATATCAAAAAGGTAAATGTCTCTGTTCATCGGACCTGTATATCTGTACTTAAAGGGGCACAAGGCAATCTTAACGTTTGTATCAAACATTAAGATTAGCATCTTGATTGAGTTATCCAGTATCATTTCACTTCAAACCTGCTTGCATATATAATAGAATAAAATGTTGAGTTTCTTAATGTGTATTCGTTATTCTACGAAATGTTTATGTATATTATTGGTGCAATATAATCAGCAGTCAGTAATATTTAAAGCGATTTGCTTTGGTCGGTTTTAATAATTAATACAAGGATTGCAAAAGTGCTAGTTATGTAGAAAAACTAACGGGATGCCCCGAGTTTTAAACACATCTTGATTGCCGTGTGTCCCTTGAATAAAGTACAGTGTTTTGTGGGGTATAGAATCACTTGGGTTAAACGTCTAAATTTAGAATGAAAACAAAAATTCTATTTAATTTCTGATTTAGATTTACCCTTTTAGTTGTATGATAGGAAACTTTCTAAAATTATTGTCCTAAAACTGAATTTTTTAATAGGCGTCTTTGCACCAATATTTACATAATTTCATTTTATCCCTAAAAGTGCCAAACTTTAACAAGTTACCTTAATTGATTATTAGACGGGGAAAAAAATAGGTGTGTTTCCTATTGCATGCTCTAAAAAAATAGGGTAGGTCGGGTCGGTAGGCATTTTCTTTTTTTTCCTTTATTTTTGATTATTTTTTTTTGAGCAAGATATTGTGAGATTCTACATGTATTTATTTCATAAATCCCATACAAGTTGATGATACAACTGAAAGTTTCTCTGTGATGTCAGTTTACCTCGATATATTGTGATAAATCATTGTTCAGAACAAATTCAGGTAGTAAAGAATAATTTTTTCTGAGAGATGTTGCACGTAGTGATAGATTTTGCATGGAAAAATGTCCCAAACAAATTCATCGATGAAAAAATGTATGCTTATATGATATATCTTCAAGCCTTGAAAGTTTTAAAATAATCTAAAGTATATGAGCTGAGAAAATTGAATTTAAAAGGAAATGATTCTTTACTACCGATGATTCTATACTCCCCAAAGCACTGTAGTCTAAAAACAGTCCATTAAAGTTACTAAATTAACATGATGCCAGCACTTAGATTTGGCCGCCTTGTTGTTGATGTCAGAACATATTGATAGTAGGTTTTATTATATTACAGTTACACATGCTATTGTTTGTCGGATGTATCGTATTGGTTTGATTGGTTACATGGATAAATGATTGACAGCTGGCATCATGTTAATTGCACAAAAACATTACAGCAGACTTAACCCATGTGTTTATAATGTAATGCATATTTGTCTATTTACTACATGGTTTTATCTGCCGCAATGCAAATACATGCACTAGTAATATGTATGACTTTTTGTCGGTATCCAAAATTCTTCAAGACTTTTTCCGGGTATTTTGGGTAAAAAGGACCCTTGTATATTTGGGAAATTTCTATCGTAAAAACAACCAAATTTGGAATTTGTCAAAGTTAGGGCGAAGTAAAAGCCTAAAAGGTATAATTATGAACACTGTTACATCAATAACAAACCACTTATATTGATTAGTATGTAACATAAGGGATGTATCAGTACAACATATATGTAAAAAAAAAAATAGGTGTGTTTCCTATTGCATGCTCTAAAAAAATAGGGTAGGTCGGGTCGGTAGGCATTTTCTTTTTTTTTTCTTTATTTGTTGTTTTTAGCTCTACTGATCAGAGATCAGCAGAGCTTATGCCGTGGTGCGGCGTCCGTCGTCCGTCTGTCCGTCTGTCCGTAAACTTTTATTTGTAGCGACTTCAAAGCTGAAACTACTGGATGGATATTCATGAAACTTTACAGAAATGTTGCCCATAAAGTCTAGTTGATCCTAGCAAAAATTCATGTTGATGTGAAATCCAAGATGGCCGCCAAAGCTAAAAATAGAGTTTTAAAATACAAGTTTGTAGCGACTTCTTCTTGAAAACTATAAGTGATATTGATATGGGACTTTTTCTAAAATGATCAGCATGACATGATGTTGATCCTATTCAAAAATCGTTTTGATTCAACGTTAAACATGGCTGCCAGCGGCCATCTTTGTTTACATAGAGTTATATAGTAAAAACTTGTAGCGACTACTTCTCTGAAACTACTTGGCGGATTGTCATGAAACTTAACAGGAATGTTGCTCTTGATGTCTAATTGATCCTAGAAAAATTTCAGGTCGGCCGGAAATTCAAGATGGCCTTCACAGCTAAAAATAGATTTTTAAAAAATAAGTTTGTAGCGACTACTTCTTAAACTATAACTGATATTGATATGGGACTTTTTCTAAAATGATCAGCATAACATGATGTTGATCCTAGTCAAAAATCGTTTTGATTCAACGTTAAACATGGCTGCCAGCGGCCATCTTTGTTTACATAGAGTTATATAGTAAAAACTTGTAGCGACTACTCCTCTGTAACTACTTGGCGGATTGTCATGAAACTTTACAGGAATGTTGCTCTTGATGTCTAATTGATCCTATCAAAATTTCAGGTCGGCCGGAAATTCAAGATGGCCGTCACAGCTAAAAATAGATTTTTAAAAAATAAGTTTGTAGCGACTACTTCTTGAAAACTATAAGTGATATTGATATGGGACTTTTTCTAAAATGATCAGCATGACATGATGTAGATCCTTGTGGAAAATTATTTTGATTCGACGTTAAACATGGCTGCCAGTGGCCATCTTTGGTTACATAGAGTTATATAATAAAAACTTGTAGCGACTACTCCTCTGAAACTACTTGACGGATGTTCATGAAACTTCACAGGAATGTTGCTCTTGATGTCTAGTTGATCCTAGAAAAATTTCAGGTCGGCCGGAAATTCAAGATGGCCGCCACAGCTAAAAATAGATTTAAAATAAATAAGTTTGTAGCGACTACTTCTTCAAAACAATAAGAGATATTGATATGGGACTTTTTCTAAAATGATCAGTATGACATGATGTTGGTCCTTGTCGAAAATCGTTTTGATTTGACCTTAAACATGGCTGCTTTGTTTACATAGAGTTATATAATGAAAACTTGTAGCGACTACTTCTTTGAAACTACCTGACGGATTTTCATGAAACTTCACAGGAATGTTGCTCTTAATGTCTTATTGATCTTAGCAAAATTTCAGGTCGGCCGGAAATTCAAGATGGCCGCCACAGTTAAAAATAGATTTTCAAAAAACAAGTCTGTAGCGACTACTTCCTGAAATCAAAATCAATCAGTAGAGCTTCAAGGTCATTGACCTCTTGTTTAGATTGGGATTTTTTTCGACAATTGGGGAAATAATACACTATTTTGCATTGAGAATGATTCCTTTTGTCTTTTTTGGTGGGATACCTAGACAAAGCCCTGTTCTTCAACCATTAAATGGATGGCTTTCATGGTTGACATGTACCTTACATAAGTAAAATACACACACTCCCTTGCCTTTGCTTTCCCATGGTACAAGGTTAGTGTCAAGATTTATGGTTTGGTAAACATTTTACAGCCCGCCATAATTCTTCAGCCCATTCAGGACTAGTTTAATTAAATCGAATTGGGGTTTTATGGCGCACCAACACAATTAAGGTTATATGGCGCCAAACAGGGATAAACATGCCAGACGCATCCTCCATTTACATCTGGATAAAATGGGATTCCAGGAATAGCTTTCCTTTCCCAGTCGGCGCATACCTTAATTTAAACTTCTAACAAGATGCGTCTGTGTGACAATAATTTACGTGTAATGTGTAGGACCATTTTTAGTGCTGGTCGAAGTTCCCATTGTCATCCAGGTACATTAAATGTACCTGGATGTTTATGTTTTTGTTGTTAAATTGATGACACATGTTCAACTGTATATATTGTATTATGAGCCCTGAATGGCAATATTACATGTAATCTATGTCCTGAACAATGACTATAGCTGCAGTCAAAATATTAAACAATTTCGAGAATTCAGCGCAAGAGTGTCATAACAACATACAAAAAAAAAAAGAAGATACAAAAGTGTTGCGTTGAAATCGAAAAATGTAGTTATTTTACAATGTTTAGTAAGCAATTGATTTGTTCAGTAAACAGTGTGTAAGAGTTACGTAACGGATACATTCTTTAGCTTTTAGTCTGGAGATCGAGTCCATATGAATTAATTATCACCTAATATCAAGCCGGCACCTTGCCATGGGTTTGAGAGAATTAACCTTGTTATTGTATGGTGAGACATTATTTTCCCTGTTATTCATAATATATGTATTTTGTTGAAATGCCAGTAACAGATAAATAGAAACCCTACCCTGAAATTGGTAATTGTAGAAGTATTCAAAAAAATTTTTTCATTTTATAGGAAATATTTGATATATTTATTTTGCTGTTATTTCATCTGAATAAGTTTAGCTCTACTGGCCGAAGGCAGGTCAATAGATTATGGCCAGTCGAGCTTATATAGCGGTACAATGTTTGTGGATTTCTCAGGGATTTTAAAAAATATTTATAAATGGTATTGTACTAAAAAAACTACGAGATAACCCAAACGACATTGAACGAGACTAAAGAAATGGATTTATAAATAAATCCAGAACAAACAAATTGTTTTTAAATACAAGTCTTATCGATTGTTATTTATCCACTTAAATCCCAATATCCTTGTGTGGGGTTAATTTATTGCAAAAAAATTTACGAGATAACCCAAACGACATTAAACAAGACTAAAGATATGGATTTATAAATAAATCCAGAACAAACAAATTGTTTTTAAATACAAGTCTTATCGATTGTTATTTATCCACTTAAATTCCAATATCCCTGTGTGGGGTTAATTTATTGCACTATCAAACTTCCTACATAACATTGTATACAGTTTTTGTGTATCACCCGTGGCAGTGTAGACACTTAAGGATCACATTGTGGTTGTTGTCCATCTGCCCATCACAAAAATTGTGTTGCCTACTCAACTCTTAACATTGTAAACAAAACTTGTTTTGCCTGCTCCTCAAAAACCATTAAACCTTGACTTGGTACACCAAACTTGTTGTGCAGAATCACTAGCAAGTATTGATGTGTACCGGTAGGTAGCAAAGGCAGATTAATCTGTTACAAATAACAAGAATTGAATTGAATGCTGTTTAACGGCTCATTAACACAGTATAGGTTATTTAGAGCCGCCCCAGAGAGACTAGAAGGATCCATAGGAATCCGGGAACCGTTTCCTACTCTTATTATCGAATAGATTCCTGTGGTTCTTTAACATGCTCTGAGGATAGACCGATACACGGGACTGCCCGGTTTAGACGGACGAGGCTAAGTGAAAGTGTCTTGCCCAAGAACACAGCGACGAAACTCAGTGGCACCACAGAGGATTGAACCCGGAGCCTACGGTTACAAATCCGCCACGCTACCGACTGCGCCACACCAGCCCTGTCAAATAACGAGTAATGACAAGAGTAATTGCCCTTTATAGTTTTAAGTTTTAATATTGTAAGATTTGGGACCGGTTACTCCTCTTAAACTATAACAGCTTCCCTGACTAAACTAGGTGTGCTAGATTAATTGTGTAGAAAACAAGGGAAGACAAATCTGATAACAATTGCATGAGTTATTGCCCTTTATAGTTCTAAGTCAAGTCTTAACAATTACATTGAAACATTTTGCGTTGCCTTCTTCTCAAAAGCTATATGAGCTAATGGAGTAACTTACCGAACACGTGTGCATGATTACTACCAAGAAATGATATTTAGGAAGTAAGGGCAGATAAAACAGGTACCAACTACATCTAGAGTTATTGCCCTTTACATGTTAAGGAAAAGTCTTAATATTGTAATATTATGTGTTGCCTAATCATCTAAAACTATAAGAGCTAAATTGACCAAATTACATCTGCAAGATCACTACCATGTAACAATGTGTGGGAAACTAGGGCAGATAAATCTGATAAAAATTACAGGAGTTATTGCCCTTTATTATTTACTGAAAATTACTCGCTCTTCATAATTATTTGAATTTTTATTTAATATTTGAATGGTCAAATTAATGAATTGTTAAAGAATTTATCTAAATTTCTAGTTCTCCTGCATCAATGAGCACTCGTCATGGCGAACAGACGAGTGGAATTTTTGTGCCCTGGTACATGTTGGATCACTATCATGAAATCAATGCATCAATAAAATAAATGCTATTTTTTAGCTTGACATCGCTTATGCCATTCCATCATCCGTCCGTCTGTAAACTTTTTTTTTGTGCCGACTACTCCTCTGAAACTACTTGATGGATTTTCATGAAACTTCACAGGAATGTTGCTCTTGATGTCTAGCAAAAACTTCAGGTCGGCCGGAAATTCAAGATGGTTGCCACGGCTAAAAATAGAATGTAAAAATGCGATTTTGTGGTGACTACTTCTCAAAACCATAAGTGATATTGATTTGGAACCTTTTCCAAATTGACTGGCACAACATGTAGTTGATCCTAACCAAAGTTCATTTTGATTGGATGTCAAACATGGCCGCCAGTGGCCGTCTTTGTTTACGTAGAGTTATATAGTTAAAAATTGTGGCGACTACTCCTCTGAGACTATTTGATGGAATTTCATTAAACTTGACAGGAATGTTGTTCCTGATATCTAGTTGACCCTAGCAAAAATTAGGTCGGTAGGAAATTCATGATGGCAGACACTGCTAAAAATAATTTAAAAAATGTGACTTTGTGGTGACTGCTTCTCAAAAACTTAAGTGATATTGAATTGGAACTTTACCAAAATGAGTGGCACGACATCTTGCAGGCTGATCAGGGTTTACACTGTCTGGGGGCTCATCTGTTATTTGACCGAAACACTCCTTTGTATTATAAAAGGACTGGTCCAAATTAAAAGGACATTCCATTATACATTCATAGAGGGGTAAAGATTATGTCTCCTTTGTACTTTTGGCTCTCAGAAAAAGACTGAAAACAAATTGTAGGATTTTAAGATTTTATTTTGATTCCGATTTTCCAAATATAACCACTGAGACAATAGCAAGTCTACTTGTATTGGTGAGATAGTAACCTAATTCTCAGGAGAAATTGCATAACGTGACCTCTGACCTGGTCACAGACATGCTATATTTATGAATTAGGATCATTCCATTTATGTTAAAAAAGGGTGATTTGGAAAAATTACTGTTGAGCAGCAAATATACTAATATACTAAGGTTGATGCTGTAAGGGCATTAATTGATGTAGCTTTATAATTAAAATTTATGGTAGCATTATGACATTTTTATAATCTGGAAAAATATATATTCTTTAGACTAGGATAAAATTGAACGAGATTATAATGTTGCATAGGTAATGTTGCATATTAAATCATAATATTTAGGAATATAGGAATTATTAAAATAGTGTAGATTGTATGCACTGTATTTGATGTTCATATCTTGTACCAAACAAAAGATTTTAGTCTTCCAAAAAGTTAGCGTCGAGCACTGTTTTCATAGTCACTAAGTCTTAATTCATGTGTCCATAAATGAACATTTGATCAATGTTTTGCATGTTCTGTTAATATTTCACTAAACCCTTTTTAAAAAAACAAACTCTATGGATAATACTAGTGAAACACACAATATTTGCATGCCGTCAATGGACATGCGTTAATAATAAGAAATGTGTTTAATAAAAAAAATCCCTACCTACTAAGCAACCAAACAATTTTTTAATGGTGGCCTTGGCCTAAAATACAAGATGGCTGCCATGGCTAAAAATAGATTTTAAATACAATTTTGTGGCTACTTCTCTAAAACCATAAGTGGTATCGATTTGGTACCTTTAACAAAATGACTTTCATAAAACTTTACAGGAATGTTTGTCGTGATATCAAGTAAGTCCTAAGTAAAAATCAGGTTGGCCAGAAATTCAAGAGGCTGCCACAGCTTAAATACAAGTTTGTGATAACTACTAATTGGTATTGATTTGGAACCTTTACTAAAATGATTGACATGACATGTAGTTGGTCCTAAACAAAATTAATTTTGATTTCATGTCAAGCATGGCTGCCAGCGACCATTTTTTAGCTCTACTGATCAGAGATCAGCAGAGCATATGCCGTGGTGCGGCGTCCGTCGTCCGTCTGTCTGTCCGCAAACTTTTTTTTGTAGCGACTACTCCTCTGAAACTACTGAATGGATTTTCATGAAACTTTACAGAAATGTTGCCAATGAAGTCTAGTTGATCCTAGCAAAAATTCATGTAGATGTGAAATCCAAGATGGCCGCCAAATCTAAAAATAGGTTTTTAAAAAAGAAGTTTATAGCGACTACTTCTTGAAAACTCTAAGGGATATTGCTATGGGACTTTTTCTAAAATGATCAGCATGACATGATGTTGGTCCTTGTCGAAAGTTGTTTTGATTCGACGTTAAACATGGCTGCCAGCGGCCATCTTTGTTTACATAGAGTTATATAATGAAAACTTGTAGCGACTACTCCTCTGAAACTACTTGACGGATTTTCATGAAACTTCACAGGAATGTTGCTCTTGATGTCTAATTGATCCTAACAAAATTTCAGGTCGGCCGGAAATTCAAGATGGCCGCCACGGCTAAAAATAGATTTTTAAAAAATAAGTTTGTAGCGACTACTTCTTGAAAACTATAAGAGATATTGATATGGGACTTTTTCTAAAATGATCAGCATGACATGATGTTGGTCCTTGTCGAAAATCGTTTTGATTCGACGTTAAACATGGCTGCCAGCGGCCATCTTTGTTTACATAGAGTTATATAATGAAAACTTGTAGCGACTACTCCTCTGAAACTACTTGACGGATTTTCATGAAACTTCACAGGAATGTTGCTCTTGATGTCTTATTGATCCTAGCAAAATTTCAGGTCGGCCGGAAATTCAAGATGGCCACCATGGCTAAAAATAGATTTTTAAAAAATAAGTTTGTAGCGACTACTTCTTGAAAACTATAAGAGATATTGATATGGGACTTTTTCTAAAATTATCAGCATGACATGATGGTTATCCGAGTCGAACATTATTTTGATTCGACGTTAAACATGGCTGCCAGTGGCCATCTTTGTTTACATAGAGTTATATAATGATAACTTGTAGCGACTACTCCTCTGAAAATACTTGACGGATTTTCATGAAACTTCACACGAATGTTTCTCTTGATGTCTAATCGATCCTTGCAAAATTTCAGGTCGGCCGGAAATTCAAGATGGCTGCCATGGCTAAAAATAGATTTTCAAAATACAAGTTTGTAGCGACTACTTCTTGAAAACTATAAGTGATATTGATATGGGACTTTTTCTAAAATGATCAGCATGACATGATGGTTATTCAAGTCGAACATTATTTTGATTCGACGTTAAACATGGCTGCCAGTGGCCATGTTTGTTTACATAGAGTTATATAATGATAACTTGTAGCGACTACTCCTCTGAAACTACTTGACGGATTTTCATGAAACTTCACACGAATGTTGCTCTTGATGTCTAATTGATCTTAGCAAAATTTCAGGTCGGCCGGAAATTCAAGATGGCCGCCATGGCTAAAAATAGATTTTTAAAAAATAAGTTTGTAGCGACTACTTCTTGAAAACTATAAGAGATATTGATATGGGACTTTTTCTAAAATGATCAGCATGACATGATGGTTATCCGAGTCGAACATTATTTTGATTCAATGTTAAACATGGCTGTCAGTGGCCATCTTTGTTTACATAGAGTTATATAATGAAAACTTGTAGCGACTACTCCTCTGAAACTACTTGACGGATTTTCATGAAACTTCACACGAATGTTGCTCTTGATGTCTTATTGATCCAAGCAAAATTTCAGGTCGGCCGGAAATTCAAGATGGCCACCACGGCTAAAAATAGATTTTCAAAAAACCAGTTTGTAGCGACTACTTCCTGAAATCAAAATCAATCAGTAGAGCTTCAAGGTCATTGACCTCTTGTTTGTTACATAGAATGATGTAGGAAAAACTGGACTGGCATCAGTCCTGAATATTATAACATTTTAACTATTATTATAGAATTTCCTTAGCACTGAAAGTGGCAAATATCTCCACTTATAACTTGTATGGTCTTATCTGAACATTAATTCAGTCATGAAGAGAAACAGAGCTTGAAATAAAAGACTACTTCTCTGAAAGTGTTGGTCTTATTCCATAAAACTTCACAGGTTCCCATGGCTGATCTAGCTATCAAAATCTATCAGTAGAGCTTCAAGGTCATTGACCTCTTGTTTTGTTTTCAGGGCAAAGAGGTTATTGAATTTTATATCAATGAGCTGATAAGTCAGGGAATAACAGAAATACCTCCATGGAAGGGTCAGGTCAAGTCGATCAAGCCACCGGATGACCTCCCGTCCCAGGACAGCGGGGTCAGGTCAAGGTCAAATAGTGTCAGCAGTCACCATAGTCACAGTAGTCAAAGCAGTCTAGTCCTCGGTGCAACTGCGGCAAACATTCGCTCAACGGAAGGTAAGTGAAGTGCTTGGTTTATAGCAAACATCTTGTAACAAGGGTCATTAGAAATATGGTGTCACTAGAAATATGGTCACAGTTATCAAAGTGGTGGAACTGCTACAAACATAACATAGTCAAGTTCTTGTTTGATGGCTATCAAGTCTCGCTGGCACCACTTTGTTACTTTGTGTGCCCCTAGGCAAGACACTTCCCCTATCTGTGTCTGTCGGATGGGATGTAGACTGTGTATCTTAGTATTCTCGGAGAATGTTAGTGTACCATAGGAATCTATTCGATAGTAACAGTAGGGCAGGGTTCTTGGCTTGTTATGCATGTTCCCCTCTCTCTGGGACCGCTTGAAACAACAAGGTGTTGATGAGCCTTAAACAATAATGAAATTGTTTTATTGCTTGTGAGCGCCTCCGTGGTTGAGGGGTTAACAAATTTGCACTGTAAAGCTTCTTGTCTCTCACCGCTACGTGTTCGAATCCCTCTGGTAGCTCAGCTTGTTGGAAAGTGTCGATTCTTGCGGATAGCGGGTGGGTATACAGTGTTGGTTCTACCCAGGAATAAGTGGGTGTTGCCTGGACCACAAAAATTCGACCGTCGTACATCGCCTAAGATGTGCTGAAAAATGACGTTAAAGACAAAACAAAACAGAACTCTTTATTGCTTGAATTGGCAGCTGTTTACCATGGTAAACTAAGTTATCAAAGTTACTATATTCACAAATGTCGAAGCAATCTTATCGTAGGTGCAACGACGGCCATCATATCCTCAGTAGTAGTTAGTGCTTGTTTTATTTATATTTATTGAACGAGACTTTGACCTTAATCGGTCACATTAGAATTGTTTTTTATTTCCGTACAACAGAAACCCTTTGCTCAATATGTGATTGTTTTATTGCTGAATGATCAGACATACTTCGGCAGTATAAATCCATCTGGGCGATGCATATATGCAATCATTTGTCTGAGATAAGTGACTCTGAAGTGCAAATCAATTTTCCACTTGTCCCATACTTTTTCTTCCAATTGTCCAAACTACAGTAATATTGTTTAAATAAATAAATCATGTAACTTATTAGTTAGCAGTGTTAGTGGATCTGGAGAAATAAGAAGATGACATATTTTTTATTCCCCCACCACCGAATGGTGAGGGGGCATATAGCGTTAGCCATGTCCGTTAATCCGGCCGAGTGCCCGTCCTTCCCGAAAAGTTTGTGGTCAATCTCCTCCCGCAGTTTTCAACTGATTGTTTTGAAACAAGGATGCTTACCTGATGTCAAGATGTGCATATTTATTGATTTGGCGTCAAAATCCATTGTGTATTATCACAGTTATGTCCATTTTTAGCTCTACTGGCCGAAGGCCAGCAGAGCTTACGGGATGCCGAGTTGTCCGTCGTCATTCGTCAGTCCGTCGTTAACGTTTGTCTCGTTAAGACGATAGGGCCTTCATTTTTCATCTGATCTTTACCAATCTTTACGAGATTGTTAATGTCAATGAAAGCTCGGACAAGTTCGAAAATCAGCCAAATCGGACCAGTAACAACGGAGTTATGGCCCTTTATTTAGTTAAAAAATGCTATATTTTGCCTCTTTAAGACGATAGGGCGTTCATTTTTTTTCCGATCTCTACCAAACTTTACCAGCTTGTTATTGTCAATGATAGCTCGGACAAGTTCGAAAACCAGCCGGATCGTACCAGTAACAGCGGAGTTATGGCCCTTGATTTAGTTAAAAATGCTATATTTTGCCTCGTTAAGATGATAGTGCCTTCATTTTTCATCTGATCTTTACCAAACTTTACCATTTTTAATGTCAATGATAGCTCGGACAAGTTCGAAAACCAGCCGGATCGGACCAGTAACAGCGGAGTTCTGGCCCTTGATTTAGTTATAAATGCTATATTTTGTCTCAAGACGATAGGGCCTCAATTTTTCATCTGATCTTTACCAAACTTTACCAGATTGTTAGTGTCAATAAAAGCTCATACAAGTTCGAAAACCAGCCCATATCGGACCAGTAACAGCGGAGTTATGGCCCTTGATTACATTAGATATGCTATATTTTGCTTTGTTAAGGCGATAGGGCCTTTATTTTTCATCTGATAGTTACCAAACTTTACCAGATTTTTCGACTTTTTTTTTTCTTTTATTATTTTTATATTTGTTTAATTTTTTTTTTTTCATTTTTTTTTTTTATTTTTTTTATTTTTTTATTTTTTTTTATTAAGTTCGAAAACCAGCCAGATCGGACCAGTAATGGCGGAGTTATGGCTCTTGATTTAGTTAAAAATGCTATATTTTGCATCTTTAAGACGATAGTCACTCGCTTCATTGATGTTATAAGAGCCATATTGGCCAGTAGAGCGTCCACAGGCCCTCTTGGACCTCTTGTTTTGTCAAATTTTACGTTAAAATATCTAACGTGTCTATCTCCTCCCACAGTTTTCAACCGATTGTTTCGAAACTTAGCAGGTTGCTTACCTAAGATATGCACATCGATTTGGCATCAAAATCCACCTTGTATTACCGGAGTTAGAACATTTTTTTGGTCAGATTTTATGTTTTTTGCTGATGGTTTCAGCGGGTCCGGGGGCATCTATGTCCCATGGACTCATTTCTAGTTTTGAGTCTAAAAATGTGGATGGCATGGCAACACAACGGATCCTGCAATTTCGTGAAACATATGCTATTAAAACAGTCTGGTGTGTGAGTCCAAGTTAATAAGGACAGGATACACTTATTTTTTAATTTGGTCAAACTAGGTTTGCCATGGCAATAAAATGCGGGAAATAGTATCAGTATATGAATCCTGTGTTTATTAGAAAATTAAAAAAAATTTGTGTGTGAGTTTGGGGCAAAGAGGAGATAATGCATGTGTCATGCAAATGGTTGATATGGCTATGCAACTTAGGTAAATGACAGTAAATAAGAAGGACACTTATTGCTATGCAATACTAGAGTATCTTGTTAAATTTAGGATGTTGGCATTAAAATATGGAACTAACTTTTGTTTTGCATGCTAAGGCTCTTAAAATATGTACACTTATTTAACTTCTTTTATATTTTTACATTAAAAAACTCATGTAAAAGTGTTGTTACATGTACATACCAACCAGAGCAGAGTCTAGTTTATTATATCTATTAGTCTTACTGGTCTTATTGTGTCTGTTGTGCTGAGTTAATACTATATGTGTATTACTTTTTACAGCTTCGAGCATTTATATTTCCCGGTATCTTGCAGGGCTAAAGCTCTTTTATTATGCTTTAGATGCCTTGTTGATTACTGCAGAGATTCTTAAAAAGCATCGCAACCCTAATCAGTTTGCTTTGTGGTTCATGTTGATCACTTTTTTACATCTCAGAGCATTTTTTGTTTGCAGATGAATTGGTTATAGAATTTCCTGATAGAGTTATTGATCCTCCTGGATATCCTAGAGCCTCTCTTATACAAACTGTCTGCTGCTGCAATATCGATATTCAATCTGACACGATCATTGCCTAACTGTGGCTTGGGGGAGGAAATAATGTCATTCCATGACTGACAGATTATGATATCAGGCAATCTCTTCCTAACATAAGCAAAAAAAACATTACTTAGATGATTCCTCTTGGGGGATATTCCGTAGTAATATACATAATGTAACAGATAATATCGTCATTCATTAGGAATGAAGTGGAATTTAATGAGATTCGTTTTAAGAGTAGAGATGTTTTTGCTAGCAACATGATCTTTTTGTGGTTAATACTGGTGATGCATGTATATATATATTATTCAGCAGGGGTGAATACAACATAATTATTTTATTTTTTAGAATTTATAATTTAACAC
>JAWPHD010018614.1:0-39116 GCA_037043455.1 Cyrtodaria siliqua
ATAAAAATATGCCTCCAGTGAGATTTGAACCCACGAAGGGTACATTACTAAATGTTGAAAAAGGGCTATAACCATAACTCCGTGTTACCGGTTTAATCTGACTGTTTTCAAACGCATCTGAGCTTTCATTGATATCAACAATCTGGCCAAGTTTGGCAAAGATCGAATACAAAATGAAGGCGCAAGAGTGTTCACAAGGCTGAAAATTGAATTTTTCAATAATTCAAAGGCACATAACTCTGGTCAGATATAGCTGGTTTTTAACTTGTCTGAGCTTTCATTGATATTAACAATCTTTGCAAGTTTGGTTAAGATCAAATACTAAATGAAGGTGCTAGAGTGTTCACAAGGCAGAAAATGCATTTTTCAGAAAAACAAGGGCCATAACTCTGGTGTTCTGACCCAATTTAGCTGTTTTTTAAACTTGTCCAAGCTTTTATTAACAATCTATGTAAGTTTGGTAAAGATCAAGTAATAAATTAAGGTGCTAGATTGTTCACAAGGCAGAAAAACGGCATTTTTTAGAAAAAAACAAGGGCGGCCATGACTCCGGTGTTACTGATCAAATTTGGTTGGTGTTTGACCTTGTTTGAGCTTTCATACATATTGACAATCTATGCAAGTTTGGTAAAGATCAAATAATAAATTGAAGGTGCTAGTGTGTTCACAAGCTTAATATGGATTTTTTCAGCAAAACAAGGGCCTTAACTCCGGTGAAAACTGATTCGATCTGACTGGTTTTCAAACTTGTCCGAGCTTTCATAGATATAAAGACACTGGCAAAGTTTCGTAAAGATCCGGTTAATAATGAAGGCCCTAGAGTGTTCACAGGGAAAAAGTTAACGGACGGACGGACGACGGACGGACGGACGACGGACAACTCGTCATCCCATAAGCTCTGCTGGTCTTCAGCCAGAAGAGCTAAAAATTAAAAGAATACTGGGGAATTCGGGAAACCTGCCCAACTCTGACCAACGATAACATGCGGATGGTTCTTTAACTTGATAGGATAGACACTGGACCAGGTTTACGTCCAAATCCGACGAACGATGCTGCGTGAAAGTGTCTTGCCCCAGAACACACCAAACTCATTGACATCGACGATGCTTTAACCTGGGTCCCCCGTTTACAAGTTCAACGCTCAAACCACTGGGTCACTCCAGCACCATCGCTATTTAATCACTTATCAATAACCCTAAATCATTTTCCCAGTATTCACCGTTTACCTATGGAATGATTCTTTTGACGAAAGACTCCCGTGGAAAAATAGCGTCAAGTACTAGTAGAACCAATTTGAATTGATGTAGTAGTAGTAGAACCAATTATAATTGATGGAATCTTTCTCGGAACGCATCTCTACATGTCCCACCATATAATTTATGGATCCGATACTCAAATATTGAGATTTTGGGTAAAAATGTTAAAAAATTGAATAAAATCGCTGATTTCTGTAATGCATTGGGGGTATTTAACTAAAAATTAGAAATATATCTAATACAATAGAAAAAAGAAATATTGTAACCTTTTTGGACAGGGTAAGGAAATACCTTAATAGTGGGGCGAAAAATGTGTATTTTTGTCAAAAATCGCCGGAATCTGAATTATTTTTTATAAATTAGTTTGAACATAAACGCAATAGAATGTTGCACAGCATACATATGCAAGTTTTTTCTGGCATCATATATAACATATGTGCTGAAATATTGGTATTTTAGGGCAAAATGTTGGAAAAAATTACAAAATCACTGAAATAATCCATTGGGGGTATTGGGTTAAAATTTAGAAAAAAATATTTAATACAATAGAAAAAAGACATATTGTAACATTTTGAATATACAAAGGTCCAATAATTAAGTAGAAAAAAGTCCTTAACCGTATGATGCTTAAAATATTGCCTTAATTTTCAGGCGAAAAATGTGTATTTCCGACAACAATCGACGGAATCTGGAATTATCTTTTGAAAATAGTTTGAACATAAACTTATCAAATTGAAGCAATCACTATGTATAGCGTTGAGCGACCCTCGGCCGACGGCTGCTTGGCCGACCTACAGATCTTGTGACACAACGAGATGGATGCCATGTTTGATTTCTTTTTATTGTGTTACACCTAAATTTCGGCTAGTATACATATGCATATTATACACAGTCTAATTAACATTTTGATATATAGAAACCCTTACTTACAGACGAACACCAGTTATTACAGCAACCTATTTGCACTAAAAAATAAGTTTTTTTGGTAATGAATGTGGTGTAACGTAAATTACAGAATAGTTTCATTAAGTTTGAAGCGCTTCTCAACTTATATTAATAAAAGTACATGTACGAGGGTCATTCAATAAGTTCTGTCACTAACGCGTTTTAACAATTATGTGCTCATTGTGAGTGTTGATGTTTGGTACCAAATGAAAGAGAGTTTCAATACCATTCCATTGATCGTAAAATGAATGCTGTATCTTTTTGTGTGATGAAAGTTATGGAACATTTAATATACATCACTTATACATACTGAAGCATTTTCGTCCTGAGTTTTTTTCAGGTATGTTAACTGTTACTTATTTAAATGCCTGTTTTTCTTAAGGTACTTGTCGAAGACCTTTGAAATTTCTCATACATTACCAGTTATATCCGTGGATTACAAGATTCGGAATTTAAGCATGGTAGATGAAAAGGCATTGTCTTAGAAATTAACATTTCAAGCTAACATGTAAAATTAATTTAATGATAAATGGACATTAAATGGAAGGGCAAGTCTTCTGAAATAGCGTTTTTGGATGATCAATATTTTCACTAAACATTGTGCAAAATTCTACAATAATGTGTTGAATATGAAATTAAACACTGAAGGACTAGGATTTGTAAAAAAATATGAAAATATATTAATACTATGAGAATAATTACGACATTTAAAAGATATTATAACATTTCCGTAAACAAAATGAAGAAAATCAGTGTTATTTTCGCTAAAATTAAGGGATATGCATTCACTCATATCTGGTTTACAGCAAGACCTTTCCGAATTCTCGACAATCATTTTCATGGATTATAGGCGAATAACAACAGATGGCGTACAAGAAAATTTAAAAGCATAGAATTATTCAAATAATTTGTACAACGTTTTGTAACAAGGACACTTTCAGAGATGCCAGTATCCAAAAGGTGTGGTATGGGGAGGTAATTCAGGGGTATAAATAACCGGAAATGTTTCATATTTGTTGTGGAATTTAAGAGAGCGAACCCAGTAGTACTATAAATACACTACTTTATCTCAGTGTAATATCCAGTTCAAAGGATATATGCCTAGTGATAGAACTTTTTGAAGCACCCTCGTATTATGTTTTTTTTTATGGTTTTGATTTAATTTATATTCAACGTTTTTAATGTACATTGACATTTTAATTGTAATGTAAGGTAACATAGTTTACATGCACGTTACTCACTAAAGCCCAACGCTCAGAATTGATGGCACACCTGTCTCATTTTGAAACTTATTGTATGTTCTTTTCAGAAAATCATACCCTACAAAATCCCCCATGGGGGAGGGTGGTCTACAGCCAGCTCAAGAACTAGTACATGATGTGTCGTATTTGTTCGTGAGGTTCTGTCATGTCATTGTTTAACAAATTCCCATAAGGTATCAGCTAGAGCAGGCTTATTTGCTTATAAAAGCAAATACAATGTCAGCGTACCATGCACTCCTTGGAAACAAATGATGGGTCAATGGCAATATCGCCAGGTGAGAATAGGAATGTTCCACAGAAGAAAGACGGCACTTTTTTCTCTCATCTGGCGATTTGTCGTTGTAACATGTATGTTTAAATTACTTTTTGAAGAAAAAATCCAGATTTCGTTTATGTTTTATTAAAAAAACATTTTCCTCCAACAAAATAAAGCAGCATTTACTACCTTCTTATGGGTTTTCTGGTATATTATTGCACATTGGACTGCAGAAATGTTATAATATTTTTTTTCCGTTCTTTCTTTCTATGCACTTTTAATTTTTCCCAATACCTCAATGCATTACTCAGCGATTTTTTTCAACATATTGCCCTAAAAATATAAATACTTGAGCATATATGTTATTTCTGATACAATAAATGACTTGGATATTGAATGTTGTTCAACGGCTCATCAACACAGTATAGGTTATTTAGAGCCGCCCCAGAGAGAGTGGAAGGATACATAGGAATCCGGGAACCGTGCCCTACTCTTATTATCGAATAGATTCCTATGGTTCTTTAACGTGCTCGGAGGGTAGATAGCTCTAGGTGCCATTTTCGAGGCCCAAACTCAGGTAGCCCTCCCTCTGATACGGTCTAGCGACCGAGTGCCACGCGTAGCGGGGACCTTTGCCGAGGCTGGCCACCGTTCCCGTTGAGTCACAAAACCTGTGGGTCGGCCCAGAGGCCGTCGGCTGTTGGTCGCTCAAGGCTATTTCTCTCTATATAACTATACTGTATATAGCTCTAGGTGCCATGTTCGAGACCCGAACTCAGGAAGCCTTCCCCCTGATACGCCCCAGGGACTGAGTGCCACGCGTAGCGAGGACCGTTGCCGACGGCTGACCACCGTTCCCGTTGTGTCACAAAACCTGTGGGTTGGCCCAGCGGCCATCGGCTGCGGGTCGCTCAAAGCTATTTACTATATAGCTCTAGGTGGCATGTTCGAGGCCCGAACTCAGGTAGCCTTCCCCCTGATACGACCGAGTGACCAAGTGCCACGCGTAGCGGCTATCGGCCGAAGGTCGTTCAACGCTATTTCCCTCTATATAACTGTATATAGCTTTATGTGCCTTTTCGATACTCGAACTCGGGTAGCCCTCACCCTGATAAGGCCTGGGGACCGAGTACCACGCATAGCGGGGATCTTTGCCGACGGCTGGCCACCGGTCTCTTTGTGTCACAAAATATGTGAATCGGTCCAGCGGCCATCGGCGAGGGTCGCTCAACGCTATTTCCCTATATACATATATAACTATACTGTATAAAGCTCTAGGTGAGTTACGAGGTTCGAGACCCGAACTCGGGTAGCCTCCCCTGATACAGCCTAGCGATTGAATGCCACGCGTTGCCGGGACCTTTCCCGACGCCTGCCCACTAGTCCGTTGTGTCACCCAATCTGTAAGTCTATATCACTGTATATAGCTCTATGTGCCATGTTCGAGACTCGAACTCGAGTAGCTTTTCCCCTAATATGGACTAGCGACCGAGTGCCACATGTACTGGGGATCTTTGCCGACGGCTGGCCACCGGTCCCGTTGTGTCGCAACTGTGGGTCGGCCCAGTGGCCGTACGCAGAGGGTCGCTCAACGCTATTTCTCTATTTATAACGTATACTGTGTATAGCTCTATGTACCATGTTCGAAATGCCGGTAACATGGTAAAGTCCAAGTCGCCAGTTGGTACACGTACATGTTCCAAAATGCTCTACACATTCATAAAAATAGGGTATACAAAATTCCCCCTGGGGTGAGAGTTACTCCTACTAGCTTACAGTCTATTTTTCTATTGTACCGGCATTATATATTTTCTAGATTTTAACCCAATACCCCGAAATGGATTGCAGAAATAAGTGATTTTAGTCCTTTTTTCCAACATATTTCAGCAGATATGTTATATATGATGCAAGGAAACTCTTAAATATGTATGCTGTGCAACATAATATTACTTCAATTTGATAAGTTTATGTTAAAACTATTTTCAAAAATTAATTCCAGATTCCGGCGATTTTTTGACAAAAATACACATTTTTCGCCGGATTCTGTCGATTTTTGACAAAACTTGATAAACATTTTTTCGCCTAAAAATTAAGGCATTTTCAAGCATCATACGGTTTCCGGACTTTTTTTCTACTGTAATTATTGGAACTTTGTCTATCAAAAAATATTACAATGTGTCCTGTTTCAATTGTATTAAATGTGTTTCTACATTTTAACCCAATACCCCAATGGATTACAGAAATCAGTGGTTTTTGTCATTTTTCCACATTTTGCATTAAAATGCCAATATTTGAGCACATATGTTATATATTGTGCGAGAAAAAAATTGAATATGTATGCTGTGCAACATTCTATTACTTCAGTTTGATAAGTTTATGTTCAAACTAATTTCAAAATTAATTCCAGATTCCGGCGATTTTTGACAAAAATACACATTTTTTCGCCCCAAAATTAAGGCATTTCCAAACATCATGCGCTTTGGGACTTTTTTCTACTTAATCACTGGACCTTACCCTTCCCAAAAAGGTATAATATCTCTTTTTTCTATTGTATATATTTCTAATTTTTAGTTAAATGTCCCCCAATATATTACAGAAATCAGCGATTTTATTCAATTTTTTAACATTTTTACACAAAATCTCAATATTTAAGTATCGGATCCATAAAATAATATGGTGGGACATTTATTTAATTCGGAATTTAAGCATGGTAGATGAAAAGGCATTGTCTTAGAAATTAACATTTCAAGCTAACATGTAAAATTAATTTAATGATAAATGGACATTAAATGGAAGGGCAGTCTTCTGAAATAGCGTTTTTGGATGATCAATATTTTCACTAAACATTGTGCAAAATTCTACAATAATGTGTTGAATATGAAATTAAACACTGAAGGACTAGGATTTGTAAAAAAATATGAAAATATATTAATACTATGAGAATAATTACGACATTTAAAAGATATTATAACATTTCCGTAAACAAAATGAAGAAAATCAGTGTTATTTTCGCTAAAATTAAGGGATATGCATTCACTCATATCTGGTTTACAGCAAGACCTTTCCGAATTCTCGACAATCATTTTCATGGATTATAGGCGAATAACAACAGATGGCGTACAAGAAAATTTAAAAGCATAGAATTATTCAAATAATTTGTACAACGTTTTGTAACAAGGACACTTTCAGAGATGCCAGTATCCAAAAGGTGTGGTATGGGGAGGTAATTCAGGGGTATAAATAACCGGAAATGTTTCATATTTGTTGTGGAATTTAAGAGAGCGAACCCAGTAGTACTATAAATACACTACTTTATCTCAGTGTAATATCCAGTTCAAAGGATATATGCCTAGTGATAGAACTTTTTGAAGCACCCTCGTATTATGTTTTTTTTTATGGTTTTGATTTAATTTATATTCAACGTTTTTAATGTACATTGACATTTTAATTGTAATGTAAGGTAACATAGTTTACATGCAAGTTACTCACTAAAGCCCAACGCTCAGAATTGATGGCACACCTGTCTCATTTTGAAACTTATTGTATGTTCTTTCAGAAAATCATACCCTACAAAATCCCCCATGGGGGAGGGTGGTCTACAGCCAGCTCAAGAACTAGTACATGATGTGTCGTATTTGTTCGTGAGGTTCTGTCATGTCATTGTTTAACAAATTCCCATAAGGTATCAGCTAGAGCAGGCTTATTTGCTTATAAAAGCAAATACAATGTCAGCGTGCCATGCACTCCTTGGAAACATATGATGGGTCAATGGCAATATCGCCAGGTGCGAATTGGAATGTTCCACAGAAGAAAGACGGCACTTTTTCCTCTCATCTGGCGATTTGTCGTTGTAACATGTATGTTTAAATTACTTTTTGAAGGAAAAAATCCAGATTTCGTTTATGTTTTATTAAAAACACATTTTCCTCCAACAAAATAAAGCAGCATTTACTACCTTCTTATGGGTTTTCTGGTATATTATTGCACAGCAGAAATGTTATAATTTTTTTTTTTCCGTTCTTTCTTTCTATGCACTTTTAATTGTTCCCAATACCTCAATGCATTACAGAAATCAGCGATTTTTTTCAACATATTGCCCTAAAAATATAAATACTTGAGCATATATGTTATTTCTGATACAATAAATGACTTGGATATTGAATGTTGTTTAACGGCTCATCAACACAGTATAGGTTATTTAGAGCCGCCCCAGAGAGAGTGGAAGGATACATAGGAACCCGGGAACCGTGCCCTACTCTTATTATCGAATAGATGCCTATGGTTCTTTAACGTGCTCGGAGGGTAGATAGCTCTAGGTGCCATTTTCGAGGCCCAAACTCAGGTAGCCCTCCCTCTGATACGGTCTACGACCGAGTGCCACGCGTAGCGGGGACCTTTGCCGAGGCTGGCCACCGTTCCCGTTGAGTCACAAAACCTGTGGGTCGGCCCAGAGGCCGTCGGCTGTTGGTCGCTCAAGGCTATTTCTCTCTATATAACTATACTGTATATAGCTCTAGGTGCCATGTTCGAGACCCGAACTCAGGAAGTCTTCCCCCTGATACGCCCCAGGGACTGAGTGCCACGCGTAGCGAGGACCGTTGCCGACGGCTGACCACCGTTCCCGTTGTGTCACAAAACCTGTGGGTTGGCCCAGCGGCCATCGGCTGCGGGTCGCTCAAAGCTATTTACTATATAGCTCTAGGTGGCATGTTCGAGGCCCGAACTCAGGTAGCCTTCCCCCTGATACGACCGAGTGACCAAGTGCCACGCGTAGCGGCTATCGGCCGAAGGTCGTTCAACGTTATTTCCCTCTATATAACTGTATATAGCTTTATGTGCCTTTTCGATACTCGAACTCGGGTAGCCCTCACCCTGATAAGGCCTGGGGACCGAGTACCACGCATAGCGGGGATCTTTGCCGACGGCTGGCCACCGGTCTCTTTGTGTCACAAAATATGTGAATCGGTCCAGCGGCCATCGGCGAGGGTCGCTGAACGCTATTTCCCTATATACATATATAACTATACTGTATAAAGCTCTAGGTGAGTTACGAGGTTCGAGACCCGAACTCGGGTAGCCTCCCCTGATACAGCCTAGCGAGTGAATGCCACGCGTTGCCGGGACCTTTCCCGACGCCTGCCCACTAGTCCGTTGTGTCACCCAATCTGTAAGTCTATATCACTGTATATAGCTCTATGTGCCATGTTCGAGACTCGAACTCGAGTAGCTTTTCCCCTAATATGGACTAGCGACCGAGTGCCACATGTACTGGGGATCTTTGCCGACGGCTGGCCACCGGTCCCGTTGTGTCGCAACTGTGGGTCGGCCCAGTGGCCGTACGCAGAGGGTCGCTCAACGCTATTTCTCTATTTATAACGTATACTGTGTATAGCTCTATGTACCATGTTCGAAATGCCGGTAACATGGTAAAGTCCAAGTCGCCAGTTGGTACACGTACATGTTCCAAAATGCTCTACACATTCATAAAAATAGGGTATACAAAATTCCCCCTGGGGTGAGAGTTACTCCTACTAGCTTACAGTCTATTTTTCTATTGTACCGGCATTATATATTTTTCTAGATATTAACCCAATACCCCCAATGGATTGCAGAAATAAGTGATTTTAGTCCTTTTTTCCAACATATTTCAGCAGATATGTTATATATGATGCAAGGAAACTCTTGAATATGTATGCTGTGCAACATAATATTACTTCAATTTGATAAGTTAATGTTAAAACTATTTTCAAAAATAATTCCAGATTCTGTCGATTTTTGACAAAAATACACATTTTTCGCCTAAAAATTAAGGCATTTTCAAGCATCATACGGTTCCGGACTTTTTTTCTACTTAATTATTGGAACTTTGTCTATCCAAAAATATTACAATGTGTCCTTTTTCAATTGTATTAAATGTGTTTCTATATTTTAACCCAATACCCCCAATGGATTACAGAAATCAGTGTTTTTTGTCATTTTTCCAACATTTTGCATTAAAATGCCAATATTTGAGCACATATGTTATATATTGTGCGAGAAAAAAATTGAATATGTATGCTGTGCAACATTCTATTACTTCAGTTTGATAAGTTTATGTTCAAACTAATTTCAAAAATTAATTCCAGATTCCGGCGATTTTTGACAAAAAAACACATTTTTCGCCCCAAAATTAAGGCATTTCCAAACATCATGCGCTTTAGGACTTTTTTCTACTTAATCACTGGACCTTACCCTTCCCAAAAAGGTTATAATATTTCTTTTTTCTATTGTATATATTTCTAATTTTTAGTTAAATGTCCCCCAATATATTACAGAAATCAGCGATTTTATTCAATTTTTTAACATTTTTACACAAAATCTCAATATTCAAGTATCGGATCCATAAATTATATGGTGGGACACCTAGAGATGCGTTCCGAGAAAGATTCCATCAATTCAAATTGGTTCTAAGGCATTCGATTTTTTTTCTAAAAAATAATTCCAGATTACGGCGATTTTCGTCTAAAAACGCAGTGTTTTCCCCCAAAACTCACTAAAGCCTCAACGCTCAGATGGCACACATGTCTCATTTTGAAACTTACTGTATGTTCTTTCAGAAAATCATACCCTACAAAATTCCCCCTAGGGGGAGGGTTTCTCCAGGTAGCTCACAGCCTAACTATGGGAAGCCATAACCGTCAAAATGTGGATGTTTACAAACTATTCAATGACAGGCCGTTTAATTGAACATGAAGTCATTTGATGACGCACATATTGATTCGATGCGACGTGTAAACTCTGTTCATTCGTTACAAAGTAAATTAATACGGTACGAAGTGAAATTATACGGTGTAAAATGTCAAACCATACGACGCAAATAGAAATCATTCAGTGCAACGCATACCATTGGACAAAAAAACTAATGCAATACAATAAAATACAAGTCGGTACGATGAAAACTTAAACGATTCATCGAAAAATGTGCAGTGATACACAACGAAGTAAATCAGTATGACACAATATGAATCAGTTTAACGCAAGCACATTTAGTCTGGTGGTAAGTAAAATAATCGGACGAAAACAAAGTTGGTGCAATGCAAACACAATCCGTTCGACAGAAACTGATTTCATTACATGCAAAGTGACAATCGTGAACGCTCGGCCAATCCCGTCATTCCTCGGGATCCTGCCTCGTGTGTATCACGGCGCTTCGGTATGTTCAAATCTTCACATTCTGTTAGCCGGAAGGCAACGGCACAGAAAATAGTGCATTGTATCTGCATTGTATCTAAGCGGTTGCTACATAAACAATATGGCCGCTTGCCACACGTGTTGATGTATGATTTGCGTTGCATGTTTGTTATTTACAATACAGATGAAGGTTTTATCACTGCTTTCACGTAAATAAACTATAGATGGAGAAATCGGCTAAATGACATTGAAATTATTGAAGATAACTTTGATTTTGAATGCGAATTCGTTTTGGCGGGAATCTGACGTGCGTCACGTTAGTATGACGTAACCAATATGGAAACCTGCTTATTACATTCGAGTCATGCTGCGAAGCAGTCTACGAGATGTTGCGAATGGCAAAGTGAAACGGTACGATGGCGGCAGCACTGTCGATTTTGCCACATTACTTGCAGGGTTATTTCCCCTACATAATTTCGGATGATACTATTCCCTGGTCGATTTTCCGGTTACTTTCCGGTTACTTCCCGGTTAAAATCCGGTTGAAAAGGGATTGCAAATATGATGAGTGTATTGATGTTTATTATGTTTTAATGATATATATGCCTTATATATGTATTCATTCTTCCATAATCACTAAAAACAATGTTGAGAAAAATGAAAAAAGTAGTTTAATTATTAGGTGTTGAATAATAAGTGTTTTTTCTCAATAATTTAACTGGTTTCGGCAATTCCCGGTTCAGTTTCACACATATTTAAAGGATAAAAATACCTCAATAGTTGAGAATTATTTCGAGTTTATAATCAAAATTCCATTTAGTTCAAATTCTTTATTCGGCACAAACATTACAATGTTTTTCGCCAATACCATGCAGGCGGATACAATTCAGTACAATGAGAAGAGTATGATGTAAATGTACATGATTAAGACACATTACATACACATTACAAATTGAAAGATGCTAACGATTCATGTTTGATGTAATATAAAACAAAAAACGTTTAAAATCATGATGTTGGAAAAAAAAAAATTAAAAAAAAAATAGATAGATATATAGATAGATAGATGGTTGGATGGATGGATGGATGGATGGATGGATGGATGGATGGATAAATGGTTAGTGAGATACATGAATGTATCAAACTGGACAATATATGCCGACAGTGTGCACTTCAATAGACATTTCATGACATACACGTGATTGAGGATATTCATTTTTACAAAAATATGATTGACAGTCAAACTATACAATATTCACAACTAACATAATTTACAAATGCACTTTATCATTATTTTTGTTATGATTATAATTATATAAATTATTATATATGTTTAATAATAGTTCCTTTCATTTGTGCGGAGAAGGCTTTTTCATTGTGACTTTCTAGGCTATTGTTTTTTGTTGTTGTTTTTGTGCTTTTTGTATTATATTTACACGAACATATTTGTGTTATTGGTAAGATATTAGATCATGGCGGGGATTTCTTTATTTACACTGTCCTGTTTTAATGGGATGAAGTAGGGTAAGTGTGAGGTTTGCTGCACCCTAGAACCGGTTTAAACCCCCAGTGGCCTACTTTGCCACTGACCGTTCCAAGGCGACAGCCTTATTGTCAAACCTTTTGTGTTTGTGACGTCGTTTGCATTTATTATTGCTTTTGCCTTCTTGTTTGTCTGTTTGCGTGTTTGTTTCTGTGTTTTGTGGTTGACTTTCCTCCTTGAATGCTACTTTCCCTGTCCGATCTTTTTATATTTCTTTACACTGTATACAGGTTAGATTTGATAATTTAAACATAAATTAATTAATGAATTAATTAAATCAATTATTTGCAAACAAAAAGTCATTTCGTTTTTTAAAAGATTTGTAAACAAAAGTAGCCACGTTTCTAATTTCTTTTTAACACTCTGAGATAATTAACAAAACAAGTTTCTGCATATTTGGCCTATTCCAATAGTATTTATTGATATATTGTTTTCTAAACTTCGAATATATATGGCATTCTAACATAAAATGAAACTCGTCTTCTAGGATATTACACAATTTACATTTTCTCTCATTTACCGGAATTCTGTTAGGTTTATTCCAACGTCCTGCTTCAATTTCTAGTCTGTGCGAGGATACTCTTTAATTTTGTTAAGGCACTTCTAAATGTTGATATACTGAAAGGATAAAGAAACGCATCGGTGCTTTTTTCGATTTTTTTAAAAACAACCTGTGTTAAAATTATAATTATTTTTGTTTTGTCTTTTCGCGTAGCTGCCCGATTAAATAATTCATTGTTCTTTTTCAACACTTCGATGAGTTCCGTCGTACCACGCAAAGCGTAAAAACACAACTTCCACGTGATTTCCACATATTTTCGGGAATGCGAAGCATGAGTGCAAATATTGAAGTTTGATCACTTTGAGATTACTTAACTGATTTCAATAATCTACAACTCATTTTCTTAGTTACGTTATTTCCAATCCAATGATGTGACTTTCATAGCAACTTTAGTAAAAAAAGTAGTTTTTGGAAAAAAAAATGACCAACTGATATTTCTCACTGTAAATGACAACAATTCTGAAATACTTGAACAGTTTTAAAAACTGTAGCTCATTTCCTTCTTGAACAGTTTTATAAACTGTAGCTCATTTTCTTAGTTAGACCATTTACAGTCGAATGATATATATTAAACAGTTATTTTCTAAACAAATAAAAAAAATGTGTTTGATATTGAAAAAAAAAGTAGTTCCGGCAGTGAACAAATAAAACTCTATATTTCACACGTATGAAATACCCTTTTATTTCATTGCTAAAATCCACTATTTCACTGCTAAGCATAAAATAAACATGAATATCCGTGCTTTCATTACTTTGATTAGTCATCAGGGTGTTTGTATCATTATTACACTGAATGTCAGACATCGATGACTTTGCGTGTGTGCGTGTATGTTATCGAAATAACAACACTATTCAAAATATTCACTATTCATTTTCAATTAAATGGTACGTGTTTAGTATAAATAGATTGATTTTCTGCGATTTGATTGTACCCGTTACGATTCTCGGATTTGATTAAGTAAACATTTCAAACTCTGCTATAGTGGTGTAAACTAGAATGCGTTTCACATGAAAAGTTTCAAACTGATTGTTTAAGTCATTTAGGCCGAGCGTTTATCTGTTTTATATTTTCACAGGTTATTCTACCTTCTGATCCATCGCAGCCATCGAGTGCGTCCCTTTCTCTGAAAGACGATAAGTTCTTAATGAAAGAATCAGAAGAAGTTGCTGTGTTGAATTTCCAATATTATGGTAAAGTTTAGTTATACTATAAGTATGACCTGAATCCTTACTGAAAAAGAACGAAATATATAATGTCCGCCTTTTAATTTAAACCAAACTAATTCAAATCTGCCTCTGGTGCCTCTGATGCTGAACGAGCGTGTTAGAAGCATTGACCCATACTGAAATGTAAGCTTCAGACTTAATGGCGAATTATTACGGACTTCCTTCAATCCTCCATCTGTATCTTTAAAACTAGCTTCCAGATAGTTTTCTATTTTCTATTTTCTTGCTGTTCATATAAAGGCAGAGTTTCTTTTATTGGGGAGTTAAGTATTATATTACAAAAAATTGATAACCCTATTTAGTCTAAAATATGTTTGCACGCTGCCTTATGTGTAATAT
Organism: Cyrtodaria siliqua; assembly: GCA_037043455.1. Taxonomy (NCBI): domain Eukaryota; kingdom Metazoa; phylum Mollusca; class Bivalvia; order Adapedonta; family Hiatellidae; genus Cyrtodaria; species Cyrtodaria siliqua. The sequence goes on from JAWPHD010018614.1 coordinate 14,561, forward strand.
TTCAATCTTACATACGTACTCCGAGGGAAGGTAGTAAACACGTTCAAGAGTAATGTGAGTATTGCTTTTAATTCTGCTGCGATCCTATTTCAGCAGATAGAAAATGTAGGTTCACAATCATAATGTACAAATATCGGAAGGTCTGCACGCAAGCTGTTTAATGACCCCTTACAATCAAACTGTTTGCTTACTTCGAGTATTTCATTCAAGTCCAAATATCATTTTCTGTGCGTAACGGGTTCTTGTTACCGTAGATCTGTAATATGGTCATATATTATTTCCATTGACCGTTCGTACGTACGTCACACCTTGCTTAAGGTTTCTCTTTAGACAAGTTCGTAAGTCTCAGACAACCAAGCACTCTTCATATTCATTTAAACAAAAGTCAACATGACAGACAATGACCTACGATTTACATTTGATGGATATCCACAATTCATCAATGATATCCATATCATATTGTTTAAGGATATCTTGTACTCGAAGTAACGATATGTAATATATCGAGTCTAGTTCAAGCGAGTTGATTTAAACATCGAGTTATATTAAATAACCAACGAGTTGAGACAGGCTCTATCTGTTTTGATGCGTGGTGTACTACCTTTCTCTACCTTATTTATTCTGAAGTAAACGATGAATGCTTTCATCAAAGAAAAAAAAAACATACTAAACGGGTATAAATAAATCGATTATAAGCTATATTATAAACAACCTATGGATATCTAAAATTCATTTAAATATATTCTTCATTTGCGATCATTAATTTATATCTTATATACGCATTTAAAATATCCATATTTTATTTAATAATACCCATAAAGAAGGATAAAAATATCGGACAGGGAAAGCAGCATTCAAGGACGACAGTCAACCACAAAACACAAAAACAAACACGCAAACAGACAAACGAAAAGGCAAAAGTAATAAAAAATGCAAACGACATCACAAACACAAAAGGGTTGACAATAGGGCTAAATTGATTTATAGATAACGTTAAATGAATATTTAACATCCATAAATTATTGTGAATTTATGATATCCATTTGCAATCGATCATGTTGCAATTACAGGTTTCCTCTGTAAAAGTACACTTACTGGATAGGGTGAATTGATAAGGGAGTTGCTTTTTTTTGAGGGAATGTTGGTCTGTCGTCAATAGTAGCCTTTAGTGCTGTGTGGCGGCCGTAAAACGTCGCCCCTACTACACGTCTTTAGTTTATTACTTACAGGTCCTTTGGGATCATTAGGCCCAATGGTTGTGGTTTTGAAGTAGAATATCTCTTTAAGCCGGTGCTAGAAGGCGTTAGAGATGTTGCACTTTGCATTACCTCTCATAAACAGATTCAATAAAACCGAGTCTGCTTCTTTTATCTCTTGTTTGTGTTTGTTGCTTCCAAGGGATCACCTTTTCAGTATTTATTTCTAAGGTAGAACCGAGGAAAAGACGGGAAATCCTTTCTGTGGTAGGAAAACAGTTCGTGTGTGTGTAATTTGAAATTTGGGAGTGGGTAATTTGGGCTTAAAAAGATTATGAGAGTGGACCTTTGGAAACGACCGAACACGATAGATACGAAATATTGCAGTCGCGGTTTGATTGAGACTGTTCATGAACGGTAGTGAAATATGCTTGCTACCGTTCACTCCCGCTAGCCCCGGGTGGGTCCCTCCTTAGGGGGCTAGTGGTATATTATCTGAAATAGCACTCAGTTACTACCCTCCTACCCGGGACCCTTACCATCGTCCCAAAAGACAAACAGCGTTCTTGATTTTGATACAACAGATAACTGTGTGTACCTTATTTGTCGAAATCAAGTATATATACGTTCACAAGTAGTACCATATGTCATGGGAACATAATCTGCTTCCCATCTCAGATTATTGGGGTGACCATTTCACCCTCACCCGTTCCACCCCGCCCGAACCCTTACCCTCCTTGTTTTCTTCAGACCCCACAAAACAGATACGTAATTGTTTTCAGCTGAACTTTGAATTTTTAAACCGTGGAGGAACGGACAATGCATTAAAACAAGGTATAGCCTAATACCATATGCGCTTATTTACAGATGACGAGACCAAAGCCTCACTGAACAAAATGAAAAACCTGACCACTCTTACAATAAAGAACATGATCTTGAGCAGACATAAACCACGGCCTTTCAAGGACAGAGTACAAGCATTATCAATGGAAGATGAGAGAGCTGTTTACGACATTTTGGCTAATATGAACAACCTGACCACATTAACAATAAAGAAAATAGACATGAGGTCACCATTCCCCATCATGGATAATGTACATAAATTATCGCTGGAATATGTGCGAGACTATGACGGCTTAATCATAACATCACTAGCCAATGTGAAAAACCTGACCACACTAACAATAAAGAAAATAGACATGAGGTCAGCACTTCCCATCATGGATAATGTACATACATTATCACTGGAATATGTGAAAGACTATGACGACTTAGTCATAACATCACTAGCCAATATGAAAAACCTGACCACATTAACCATGAAGTACATTTACATTGGGTCAGTATTCCCCGTAATGGATAATGTACAAACATTATCACTGGAATATGTGCGAGATTTTATGGGCACACTCGCAAACTTACTAGCCAGTATGAAAAACCTGACCACACTAACAATAAAGAACGAGAACTTGATGTCAGCATTCCCCGTCATGGATAATGTAAATACATTATCACTGGAATGTGTGCGAGACTATGACGGCTTAATCATAACATCACTAGCCAATATGAAAAACCTGACCACACTAACAATAAAGAAAATAGACATGAGGTCAGCACTTCCCATCATGGATAATGTACATACATTATCACTGGAATATCTGAAAGACTATGACGACTTAGTCATAACATCACTAGCCAATATGAAAAACCTGACCACATTAACCATGAAGTACATTTACATTGGGTCAGTATTCCCCGTAATGGATAATGTACAAACATTATCACTGGAATATGTGCGAGTTTTTATGGGCACACTCGCAAACTTACTAGCCAATATGAAAAACCTGACCACACTAACAATAAAGAACGAGAACATGATGTCAGCATTCCCCGTCATGGATAATGTACATACATTATCACTGGAATATGTTCGAGACAGTTACAAATTCATACTATCACTAGCCAATATGAGAAACCTGACCACACTAACAATAAAGAACATGGACATGACGTCAGCATCATTCCCCATCATGAATAATGTACATACATTATCATTGGAATGTGTGCGAGACTATCCCTTCTTTAGCTCAATCATAACATCACTAGCCAGTATGAAAAACCTGACCACACTTACAATAAAGAACTCGAAAATGAGTTCAGCATTCCCCATCATGGATAATGTTCAAACATTATCATTGGAAAATGTGACTACGGATAAAAGGGTAGAAAAGAAAGTTTTCGTTGAATCTCTATCCAACTTGAAAAATCTCAAAACACTGTCAGCGACGGGCGTTACTTTTCTGACTAGCAAAACACGGCTACCAGAACTGGTAAATTTAGAAACAATATCATTGGTCTAAATATACACAATGAAACCAAACGCTGTTATCAGATTTCAGATTGTCATGTCAAGAATGAAGAGCTATTTAGGGAATAGAACAATCTTGTATGAATATACATCTGACGGGTTTCATAATTATTTTCACAATTATTTTCACAATTATACCTTATGCATATCCTCAGGTATCATTAAACTATTAACATGCCACCACCATTAACGTATATGTTTTCCTTGTATTTATACTGTAATTAACTGTGTTGCCACCACCATAAGCAAAGTTGTTTCTCCTTGTATCTGTACTGTAATTAACTGTGTTGCCACCATCGTAAACATATTTGTTTCTATTTGTACATGCACTGCCACCACTATAACATATGTGTTTCTAAATTTTATCTGTGCTGTCATGAATGTGTTGCCACCACCATAAACATACCTGTTTCTCTTTGTATCTGTACATTAAGCAACTGTATGTTGCCACCGTTATAAACATATGTGTTTCTCGTTGTATCTGTACATTAAGCAACTGTATGTTGCCACCGTTATAAACATATGTGTTTCTCGTTGTATCTGTACAGTAATCAACTGTATGTTGCCACCGTTGTAAACATATGTGTTTCTCTTTGTATATGTACATTAAGCAACTGTATGTTGCCACCGTTATAAACATATGTGTTTCTCGTTGTATCTGTACATTAAGCAACTGTATGTTGCCACCGTTATAAACATATGTGTTTCTCTTTGTATCTGTACTGTATGTTGCCACCGTTATAAACGTATGTGTTTCTCATTGTATCTGTACAGTAATCAACTGTATATTGCCACCACCATAAACATATGTGTTTCTCCTTGTTCCAGTAATGTAATCAACTGTGTTGCCACCACCATAAGCATATTTGTTTGTCATTGTATCGGTACTGAAATCAACTGTGTGTTACCATCACGATAAAAACATATGTGCTTTTCCGTGTATCTATATTATAATCAACTGTATGTTAACTGTATGTTGCCACCACCATAAGCATATGTGTTTCTCGTTGTATCTGTACTATTATCAACTGTGTTGCCACCACCATAAACATATTTGTTTTTTGTTGTATCTGTACTATTATCAACCGTGTTGCCACCACCATAAACGTATTTGTTTCTCCATGTATCTGTTCTGTTATCACCTGTGAATGCATTGTTGTTTTGAGAAGCGTGCACGCTGTGTGACAGGTTGTTGGAGATTTATATGTAATACACATGTGAATGCATTGTTATTTTTAGAAGCGTGCACGCTATGTGACACGTTGTTGGAGATTTATATGTAGTACACATGTGTATGCATTGCTGTTTTGAGAAGCGTGTACGCTGCATGACAACGTTGTTGGAGATTTATATGTAATACACATGTGTATGCATTGTTGTTTTGAGAAGCGTGTAAGCTGTGTGACAGGTTGTTGGAGATTTATATGTAATACACGTATATGAATTGTTGTTTTGATAAGCATGTATCCTTATTGACTCCTTGTTAGAGATTGATATCTAATACACATGTGTATGCATTGTTATTTTGGGAAGCATAATCAATTACAATCTCCGTTGGCTTTCAATGTAACAGGAAACGTCAATATTCGCCCATATTGACGAGTAGTACAGTCATATTAGGTGTGTAATGTAACTCGTGCATATATATCCCAATACAAATATAATAACCTATAAATATTGACGTTTCCTGTAAAATTGAAAGTAAACGAAGCTTGTAAATGCGTATGCCAGAAACATGTTTATTGCATACGCATTTCCAAGCTCCATTTACTTTCAATGTAACAGGAAACGTCAATGACGTGCAGTAAAGTCATATTGAGTGTGTAATGTATACTTGTTCAGGATTGGTGCAAGTGTCTGTTCATGTCAAAGAAGGTATATCACGTGACGTAAACAATGTCGAATTCATTGTGAAAATTCCCACGATGTAACATTTCAAATAAATATTTTTGATTAAAATTAAACATTAAGACCTATTGTTTTGTTCTAATTCTTCGTTTTTATATTAGAAATTCGTACGCAATAAAAATGTTATTATATGTGTATAGGGATATAGAGTTCTAAAGTCGCAATATTAATACTGACTATAAAAAATCTATTTTATAGTCACAGTTATTGGAGGACACGTTACTTGGTTTTCCACTTATTGAGTAATTTTCACGGTGCATTTGTTCGTACATTTACACCGGCATGTTGCATTTTAGGTAAGATGTGCTTTGAGCTTACATTTAAAAACTTAAATTTATTAACATCAGACTCGCAGGATCTATGATTTTATAATATTTATGGTGCTCATGATTTTGTCATATATTAGGTTGTATTTTAGGGTCAATTTACATAATGTGGTCGTTATTTGGTCTCAAATACTTCCTAGGCTTTCATGGCGTTAGCCTAACTACCCTTTTGCAATGGAACTTGTTTCTTAACCAGTTTCCGGCTGGATTTGAATGTTTCATTAAAAGTGGGCAGTGTTAAGGAAATATATACTTTTTTGGCACCGTTTCTGTTTTGGGCGTGGCATTCGGATATTTTGCTTTTGATACGCACTCTTCGCTGCTGCCAAAAAAATGTTTCCTCCGTTTTTGGCGGTGGATGGGAGCCTGGACACTCCATGATGGGAGTGTCCGGGCGCCCATCCATATGGCGGGCAGTGAAGATGTGAAAGGAAGGACATATAGGTTTCAGTTTAACTTTATTCAGCTCCTGTATACCCAGAGACTGAATTGTAATCTAAACATAAATTATATACAAATTTGCTGTCCGTACGAATTGCTAAAAAACATTTGAATTGATTGAATTCGGTGTACTTGTAATTATGCTTGAAGATCAACCGTGCTTTCAACACTTGCTTAAATGCTTATCAGAAAAGTTGCTTTCATAATGAACATTTAATTTGGTGCACATGTATTTATGTCCTTAATATTGTAATATTCAATTTGCTTTATTGCTTAATGCTTTCTACTGTAAGGGCTTGTCAAAATGGTATTTTGTGCTTACCGGCAGCCCAAATGTTAAGCCCCATGATTGGGGCTTGTTTATCAATCCATGCCACGCCCAATATTTGCCAAATCTATTAAAGTTTAAAAAATATTTTATGTGTTGTTATTACAGTGCTCTCCAATAATACTCGTGCATATATCCCAATACAAATCTAATAACCTATAAATATAGTTTTTGTTTAGAGAAGCGTGTGCCCTGAATGACTTGTGAAGATTTATGTCATACACATGTACCGTATATCAATTGTTTTGAGAAGCGTGTACCCGGTATTACACGTTGTTACGGGTACGCATAATAAACAAAGTGGGTGGAGAGTTGTTAAAAGCAATATAGGATTTTTTCTTTCAAAAAAGATTTTCCTTAACCAAATCTCATATTTTCTTCTAAATATTTAATTCCATAATCATTAAATAAAACAATAGGGATTAAAACATGGGTCCAATCTGCTTAACCGTACACATTTTATGCACTTGTGAAATGTTCTTGACACTTTCCAAGAATATTTTGGAGCTTTTTACTTTAACTCCACGTACAGCCTTAGTAATTCGTAAATAAGTATGGTGGTGTTGTCAAATTTAGTAGCATTCATTTTGTTCATTCATAAAATAATGTAAACCTGAAATATAGGTGTAACGAACTTAATCCGTGACAATCGTCGCCCAGCTTAAATACATTCTTAAATAAACATTGCAGCATTACTTATATATAAAAAAGCAATGTTTACCTTATAATTCATTTGAATATTGCACATTATTTCTTCGTTTTCATTCAATGTTTCAACAATTGACGACCGACAAACTTATTGTAAACATATCGATTCATCCGCATTATAAAGAAACATCTCGGAAACTAGTCCCGGACAGGACATGCCTAGTGTGTTTTGAAAGAGCATAGCGTTGGGAATAAATCCGAAGCAGGCCGGCTGAGCGAGGCCAAAACTACTTGTGAAATTGGCAACTATAAAAACAAAATGGTAAAGTTGTTTCCTAGTTATATATTAAACGAAGCTACTTTTAGCATATTGCTGTTTAATTAATTATGTTTTATATAAAGTGGAAGAAATAAACATTAATTTATAGTTTCTAATGCTTTTAAGATAAATAAATAAAAAGAAATGGGAATATTGACTTACCGGCAATAATATCTGGAAGTAGTAGTTATAACGACTTCCGCTTCAAAATGAAATTTCATGTAAGTTTTGTTTCAGAAGATTTTAAGCGAATATGAACTCCTTTTAAGTTAAGTATCAATTTCTCAAATACTCCTATGGTAATTCTTAGGTAGGATGCTGTTAGGTTTGTGCGATTTGTCAAAATAAAGTACGTATGGAAGGATTTATTTTTTATTATCGGAAGTAAACAAACATGTTTCGTAGTAAATCGCATTTTTTGGTTTTGAAAATAGTATGGCGACACATTCGACACATCATCTCGTCGTTTGATTATTTTTGTTTAATATTAAACAAATAGTAATTATATGAATGATATTAAAGTCAGTGATTGAAATTATTTGAAGTTAGAATTATTAGTGTGTTAATTATGGGGATACCACAAAAGAAAAAAGCTAATGCATACAGAGTACATATATACCTTTTTTACTTTTTAATTGAAATTTATAAATGAATGATGACACGGGATCAACTCAACTTCAGGAAATTACATAATGTTCTATTCAAATCCAATGTATTTATAATAGCATCCAACATAACAGAATCAAAATATCTGTGACTTACTTACTGAATGCTTGAACATTTATTTTTACTTCTACTTATCAAAGATTAGCAGATCTTCTGCCATGGTGAGTTGTGTATCGTTGGTCTGTCAATAAACTTTTTTTTTTGGCAATTACTCCTCCAAATTCATCAAATTGCATGATATGATGATACCATATCATGGACCAGTTTATATTGAGGAATATAATTTGTAATACCTATAATTTAATATAGTGTTAGTGTGTATTTTGGGCCACCATACCTGAATTTTAGAACTACTTTTGGGGGGAAAATCTGCTTGTCAAAATATAGTTTTTTTATGGAGTGTCAAAATGAGATATCATTTCTTTCATCTTGTGTATATTCACTTCTTGTTTTCTCTTCTAAAGATTGTTGACAAGTTGTTGGTCAATGTTAGGCAGTGTTTTCTTAATCTCAGAAGTAACTAGAATTTTTTAATTGAAGTATGTACAATACCGATGTAAAAATGCAAATATTTGCTTTGTCTGCTGCTTTTAATAGGTAATATTGCAAACAACATCTTCAATATATAACAACAACATGTAGGTGACACTTGAATATTGGTAACACATTTTATCTGGACCAAAAAAGAACTTTTAATTTTTGCACTACCCCACCCACTGTGTAAAGTATGCGTACCCTTAAAGTAGCAATGCAAAACCCGATAGGTTGCGCTGCGTAAGCTATATTTAGAATTTAGGAATATCCCAACCTGGGGTTGATAATGTAAAATTACGCTCACTTGAAGTGCTAAGACACTAAAAGGTGGAACATTTTATGCTAAATATAGAAAGGAAACACCGCATACATTACGTATTTGACCTCATGGCCCTATTATTTATTGGTAGATAAAAAAATAAATGGAAGCGAAGTGCGGTTTTCGGAAGTTCAATATTAATTGAATGATTACGCTCTAGTTTATGTACTAATACAATACTTCAATAATTAATACTCAAAATGTGTATATTTGACCTCACAAAAAAAGACGCACTCACAGTGTATTTCCGCAATTTCCAACACCTGCTAACATTCAAAAACGACAACTCTTGTCATGTGAAGGTAATGCGCATGCGCCTTACTACTAACAAGCTCGTCTTTGTACAGTCTTATTTCGAACTAAAAACCTGTTCTGACTAATAATTCTCATGAATGCTTTACTGAAATAACACTTTAAATATTATACACATTTTATCAATCATCAAGAGCGACATTTTGGCTGGTTATGCTAATTTACTCAGTTTTCAGAATTGTACAAATCTGACCTTGACATTGTCACGATAAGTCATGTAGGCCATCTGACGCGAGTAGTCATTGTGTAATGACAGTATGAATGTGGAGTGGTTCTTTTCCCTCAATGGACTACCGTGTGTGTGTGTAATTCTAAGGTTTATAGTCCGTCCGCCAACGAACACGTCAGGGTATACCTGACGCGATGGGCACAATAGAGTCTGGACTTCTCAATGGACTACCTAGGAAGTGTGTTATATAACTATTTTGTGAAAGAACAAACTTTCCTAGAGACCTTATGTATATTAGTGGTTGAAATAGGAAGATGATCGTTGTGTGATTGAATGCCTATTAATCTTGTTTTTTTAATACATACATTTAAAGGGACTGGAGGCGAACTGGATGAAATCTTAGCCAAGTCCAAGCTTCAAAAATGTATTGAGTATTTATTTCTAAAATGTTGTAACAAGGAAGTTTCCCCATTGATTGTCTAACATATTACAAATGTTAATTTAGTCCTTCAATTTTGCTATCAATTGTTTATAATTCAATAAAAAAAATCTTCAAACAAAAACCAAGAACTTCTCGAATCCGTAAATCGCCATATGAATTAATACTTATGATTTATACATCCATAACCTCGCCGAGTCGTCAAGTTTTCCAGCGTAAATATTATTATAAACAATAATTAAACCGGACGGAATACAAGACCCAATAATAGCGCATGCGCACCTTACACTGAATCACATCATATTGGTTTCCTATATTTGGATAGACAACCCCACATTTGCCAGATTGTCGCCATTCATTTATATTTGTATAAAATGAATAGTTGTGCTCGTTTGTTCTAGTAATTGTTTTGTTATTGCACAAACAGATGATCAGTTTTTATGGAAACTGTGTTATTGGTCTGTATTTGTATATAAGTATTACATGTATATATTTAACACCACTAAAACGTATGGTTAGATATTTGACACTGTTTATATAGATACTATTCAATTTGTGCCGGCAAGTGCCCAACAACTATGAATATAATTAAGAGGCATTGCAAATAAATAAATAGACACAATAGCGCGGAGGAAATCATCATCCTGCATGCACATTTTCTGGAATATTTCTAATTTCGTATATATTACATTTGACAGCGAATATACTTATAAACGTTACAGACGCATATTTTACTCATGCACTATCCTATACTTATTCATTACGTGATCCCGCCTTATTTCCATTAAGCGATGGGAAAACTTTTACTATTAGGATTTTATAACGGATATTTTGACAATAAAACACTTTTAAAAAACTTTTTTTACTGAAAAAATGCGATAACCTGTTTAAAATTACCTATTAAATGTTTTAATTTTACAATATCCAAACTTTCTAGGCTGAAATTAAGGTTTTATTTCATACCCCGGCAAACCCCGTTTTCGCTTCTTGGAGAAAGGGCTGGATGGCATATGAAAGTTAATCATGTGAAGCCATGGTTTAGTCAAATAAATCAAGAACTTAAAATAGCTACATTAAATATTGGAATTAGTGTGTGTAATGCGATTTTAAATCAATTAACATGTTCGGAATTTTATATTTTGTGTATTATTTTTTAAAATATGTAAACATGCAAATTAATTCTGTATTTATTTTGATATCTTTCTCTAGAATTAAGTATTCTAAATAAGTTTGGGTATTACAAATAGGGTGACAAATAAGCAACATATTGATACCAGCTTCAGGAGTCAGTAACGCATTACACTAATTCGGCCCTTCTGTTATATAACGGAAATGGTAACGCCTATACATTAATTTTATGCTGATATTCTAGTATTATAGCACAAGAAGCGAAGGTATACAAATACACTATGCTATTATAATTTGTTCTTCCTAAACGTATGACACAATGTGAAACTGGCTGGTAGACGTACGTGATTACGATCACAGGTTTGAAGGATCGTGATTTTGACCTAAAAACATGACAAAACATATTTCTTACATATGGGGAGGGTAGTTCTTTTGGGTTAGGTTTTCTTTTTGGGGGTATATTTTGTCATTTATTTGAGGTCAAGAGGGTGGGGGATTTCTTTTTTCTTTTCTTCTCAAAACTTTCAATTTCAATTTTGTTTTATATAAATTATATTTGTGCTTGTATTTTTTTAGGTCTAAACCATGTTCCTTGAAGCTGTGATAATGATATGTTATGTACCTTGCAACTGTACTGGTGACCCTGTCATACAATTCACCTTTCCTTATGTAACTTGGACTTAGTAGTTATAAGTATAACATACAATGCTGGTATAATTTGTATTTGCTAAAGTATCACACGATGTGAAATTTCTGGTAGACATACATAATTATATTATGTTACGGATATTTTACTGTTACGGTGAAAATATAACATAACTCCCATTTTCTTGAGTAACTAGGATTTAGTAATGGTCTTTGTCTTAACGACTAAAGACTTATTATATTGATTCGCACATGAGTGCATTGTGTTATTACAATTGTATACATGATATACTAATAATGTATTACTGAACAAATAAATGTTGTAATCACTCTGATTTGTTATTATTAAACCACTCATTTAGTTGATAAGTCATTGAAATACTCCCCCAAGACAGCTAAAAATACTAAAAAGTGGATCCAATGGAATCAACAAACACAAACAAGAGAGAAAGGTAGAAGACCCGGTTTTATTGAGTCTGGTTATAAGAAATAATATAATTTGCGACACCTCTCACTCCCCCTAGCACAGGCTTAAGCGCTATTCTGCTGTAAAGCCACCAAGATTGGGTTTGATGATCATAAAGGTAATAACACTACTGTTTTGTAGTGCGGGCGACTTTTTACAGCCGCCACACGCCACACAGCTCTAAACAAACGCTTGTGTGAATGTCAATAAATACTGAAAAGTAGATCCTTTGGAACCAACAAACCCAAGCAAGAGAGTAAAGTAGCAGACTCGGTTGTATTGTCTGTTCATGAGAAGTAATACAATTTACAACACCACCCTTCACGCCCCCTGTCACCTGCTTACGTGGTATTCTACTTTAAAGCCAGTAAAACTGGGCTTGATGATCACAAAGGATCCATAAGTAATAGCAATACAGATTTGCAGTCGGGGCGACTTTTTGCAGCCGCCATACCGCACTAAACAAACGCTAGTGTGAATGTCAATAAATGCTTAAAAGTGGTTCCTTTGGAACCAGCAAACTTAAACAAGAGAGAAAAGTAGCAGACTCGGTTTTATTGAGTCTGTGCATGAGAAGTAATATAATGTGCAACACCTCACACGCCCACTAGCAACTGCTTACTAAGCGATATGCTACTTTAAAACCACCAACATTGGGCCTGATGATCCGGAAGGACCAGTAAGTAATAAAACTATTGATCTGTTGTCGGGGCGACTTTTTACAACCGCCACACAGCACTAATGGAACTCATAAAGTCGTCAACTTTACTCTTTCTAGAACAGACATACACTAACTTTTGGTTACCAACATGATCGGCCGACACATAATTGATACCATATGGACGGCAGTAGTCACATTTATATAAGCAATTTGACTTGACACATCACAGAAACGTCTAGCTGGCCACAAAAAACTGTCAACGCTAGTTTATATGAGCGTTTACGAAAGATCAACAAGACAAATTAATTGTCGGTCCAAAATAATTTAATGTTGATGAGATTTCCGCAAGGGACTACATATTCTTAAGGAGACTTATAAAGGCAGGGCTACTGAATGTTAGTCTAAATCGATTTAAGCTAGCCAATGGGCCATATTGTCTATTGGCCCTTCCAAGTCGATAACACTGTCTTCCACACTCTTTCTGATGTGTATTGTCCTATTCATTGTATAGTTAATTTGCTCCTTTTTTGTGGTAGAGTGCGGATCTACGGTGCCATGGCGTTTGGGTGCTGTGGTTTCTATAGGACCTTTTTTTTCATTTTCTTACAGTTACCAGCTCCCCGCCTCAAAGGTCAATGTCACATTTAGGGGTCAATTGTCAAGTATGGTATTTAGTATCCAATCAATAACTTTGGATCCAGTGAAAAGATTCTCAGATTTCATATGAATATTCATATGGATAAGAAGATGGGTCGCCTACAATCAAAACTAAGACGTGGGATGTAGACGTAGAACCAGTGGGAAAATTATTATATTTCACAAACATGTTTTAAATGTATCGTGCGTATCGCGTGCGTGTCGTAAGATGGAGAAAAACAGTCAGAAGTTTAATAACTTTGACGTTCTAAGGGTGAAATGGTTCGAGATACACTCAATATATATTTTATCACGATATAAATAGAGGTGTTACTTGAAATGTATGTTTTCCTTTTGGTGCTGGATTATCGTTTTAGGTTGGTGCGTCGTACAACCCATTACATGCAATACAACGGAATCATTTTTATCATTTTAAAGAAATGACGCGAAGTCAAATTGATAAATAAAAATATATTTATAGGCAAGTAAAGGATAAAGAAAAGGAAACATGGGTATTTTCATATCACACCCTTTATCAGCTAAAGCTCTCGGGAGTCTCTGGCCTGACATAGGCTGTGATATCACACCTTTTATCAGCTAAAGCTCTCGAGAGTCTCTCCCCTGACATAGGCTGTGATATCACACCCTTTATCAGCTAAAGCTCCCGGGAGTCTCTGGCCTGACGTAGGCTGTGATATGAAAATACCCATGTACTACTTTCTATATACTCAGAGTATATTGTTTAAGTTGTGTTGCAAATAAATGATTATAATTTGTTCCGGGTTAACTTGTATAGACCACTTTTAGGTTTTAGTCATTCGTTTTAAACTGACCTGAGATTGTAGAGTAATCAATTTAATATCATAGATTTATTCACTTCAGTATTCAGTTTCTTATTTAAAGCTATGTGAGTAGAATGAAATGCAGTCATGTTTGTAGTATTAGCGTTTAGGGCATTTGTTTGCGTGTATTTTTTTATAATTTATTTAAATAGTTCCTAAATAAATTAGGGAATCAGTGATTAATACATCATGTGCAAAATTTCGGGTAACTGGGCCGACTTTGGATTAATTAAATTAAACTAGGTGTACCTCATGGGATTGCATTGATGTTCCTAAGCCGTTCCAAAGTGATACCGCTATTGTCAACCCTTTTGTGTTTGTGATGTCTCAACCTAGAATGTGGATGGCTGCATTCTGAGAATGACGTTCTTCCTGCTCGACTCGTTCATCTACTTTTGATGTGAATTGCACATTTTATCATTAAATTTATTTGAGCAAAATACATTATTACCAATGTTTTATAAACGTTATCGTAAAACTTGCGCTTTGATGACATTTAGATGTGAAATTATAATATGTCGGGCTCTTTTTGTGTCTATGTAATTTAAGAATCAGTATAAAGTATGGATTAAATTTTGCTTTTCTTCACTTCAATATTCAAATCGCTGCGCTTATAATATCACCAGAAACACTAAAAGTCTCAGTGTGTACGAGTTAATTGTCCCGAGACTTAGAAATGAAATCCGATAGCCTATACGAAAATGTACTGCATAAAGAAAGTTTCAAAAAACAGTAATGTCAGAAATTCTGAAGTATGCCACAGAACGTGATAAGTATTTATACAAAAGCAAATCCAGATCTGTTTACTGGTTCATCTGTTTACTGGTTTATGAGATATGGCAAACACTCGATTATACCCAACCTTTACCTTGAGAACAGGAACACAGGAGCCGAACGCAACACCTCATGCTGTGATGGGATGAGCATTTATGCAAAAGGAAATCAAATCAGACTGGTTTATGACATAATCATATAATATGAGATAATCATATCATATAATATGAGATAATCATATATGCGAAGACACACAAATACCAAATGTTGACCTTTGAAGTCTAATTGAGACCTTGACCTTGGCGACAAGAACAGAATGAATGAATGAAAGAATGAATGAATGAATGTTGTTTTACGGCACGCCGACACATAAATATGTCATATTGTGCCCAAGAACTGATCAATGATGAAGTAATGAAGCAGTAATTAAAATTTAATGTAAATATATAAAGATAAAACTATTTACAAATAAGGGATGATATGGTAGTAATATAAACTAAATATGTAAATCAACAAATGCCCGTCAACGGGTGTATGGAGGTGAGCATAACGTCTAGTCATACTATAATGCAACAGAAAGTCCACCCAATCGTTTAAGACGAAGACTTAAAGATACCCAGCATTCACCGTTTACGTATAGAGTGACATTGACATAAGCGACAGTAACCTGGGAATCGAATTCGTCATGATGTGAGAAACCTTTGTGCAAATGAAAATCTAAATATGTCTACTGGTTTAGAAATTACATCGAAGACACAGGTATTTATATGTATTATTAATGAATTAACAACACGTATTCACATGACTAGGGTGCCGCAGATTAATGAAACACGAGTTGGGTGCCGGAAATTATGAAACCTGACTAGGGCGCCGCAGATTAATGAAACAGGAGTTGGGTGCCGGAAATTATGAAACCTGACTAGGGCGACGCAGAGTACGAAACCTGACTCGGGGACCGCATATTATGATACCTGGCTAGAGTGCCGCAAATTATGAATCCTCACTTCGGTCTCTAAAATTATAAAACATGTCTATCACATATACAGACAAGTTATTAATTATAAAACCTGTCTATGACAGACAGGTTATTATTATGATTTGCTTTAAAGGCAAACTGAGATAAAGTCTTAAATCAACTGAAATTGCACAATTATATACAAATCTCAGAGCTGATTATAGAGACTCATCTCATAGATACAAATCGCATGGCAGACTTACTGGAATGGCATTTAATGAATATTCTGACATTTAATATGTGAACAGTTGTGTCGACAGACCTTATGCTAGGACATATTCTGACATTTTATGACTGGACATGTTTTAAATGCATATATTGCCCAGGCATACTATACAAAACAAAGTAACATGTTTGTTCTGTTTGTTATATAGTAGTATAGAGAGGTTGTTAGGCGTACAATGAATCCATAGTTGAGTGATAGACAATGTTGTTGTTGTATTTTTAAAAAAAAGAAAAATCCTTAAGGATGAATACGGTTTAATTATGCACGTATGTTTTGTGTTTATATACCCGTATAACGAATTCACAGTTGATATACAATAACATCCTTAAGGATAAATACTACTTATAGTTTATAGACCCGAATATAAATAAGGGTCTCATTACTTTGTAGTCGGTCGCCGTGGATGAGGGGTTAACGACGTTGCGTTGTAAACCTTCTCGCCTCTCACCGCTGCGGTTTCGAATCCCACTAGGAGCTTGACTTGTAAGTGAGGAAGTGTCGATTCTTACGGATGGCGGGAGGTGTACAGTATTGGTTCTTCCCAGGAAAAGTGGGTAGTCTGCCTTCACCACAAAACAAAAAGACCGTCATATATAACCTTACATGTGTTCAAAATGATGTAAAACACCATGCATGCAAACAAACTAGCAAAAACCTTGTAGTTGGAAACTAATAATAAGTTCAAGATGATAAAGAAATATAAACAGTTGGATATGTCTATATCGTTTACTACAGAGAGAGAGAGAGAGAGAGAGAGGCACAGACAGAGACATACAGGCAGGCAGGCAGGCAGGCTGACAGACAGACAGACAGAGAGAGAGAGAGAAATAGAGAGCGTATTGCAAATTGGCTAACAAACAGTATACATATAATGATGTATACACATATATATATAATGAAGTATATCCATATCCATAATTATGAATACACATGTACATAATGATGGATACACATAAACATAATAATGTATACACATACTCATAATGGTGTATACACATACACATAATGATGTATACACATGCATTTAATGATGTATACACATACACATAACGATGTATACATATGCATTTAATGATGTATACGCATACACATAACGATGTATACACATACATATAATGATGTATACACATGCATTTAATAATGTATACACATACACATAACGATATATACACATACCCATAATGATGTATACACATACACATAACGATGTATACATATGCATTTAGTGATGTATACACATACACATAACGATGTATACACATAGATATAACGATATATGCATTAAATGATGTATTCACATACACATAACGATGTATACACATACCCATAATGATGTATACAAATAATGATCTATACACCTACCCGTAATGATGTATACATATATCTATAGTGTGGTACTGATGTTTACACATAACGATGTATGCATGCACGTACTCATAATGAGGTATACAAATACACATAATGATGTATAGGCATGCATATAAGGAGGTATACACATACCCATAACGATGTATACACATACACATAACGATGTATACACATAATGATGTATACACATACACATAACGAGGTATACACATGCAAATAAGCATGTAAACACATGCACATAATGATGTATACACATGCGCATAACGATGTATACACATACACATAGCGATGTAATGTATACACATGCACATAACGATGTAAACACATACCCATACTAATGTATACACATGCACATATACACATAATGAGGTATACACATACTCAAACTGATGTATACACATACACATACTGATGAATACACATACCCATAATGATGTAAACACATATCATAGTGTGGTATACACATACCCATAGTGATGTATACACATACACATACTGATGTATACACATACCCATAGTGTGGTATACACATACACATACTGATGTATACACATACCCATAGTGATGTATACACATACCCATAGTGTGGTATACACATACACATACCGATGTATACACATACCCATAGTGATGTATACACATACACATACTGATGTATACACATACCCATAGTGTGGTATACACATACCCATAGTGATGTATACACATACACATACTGATGTATACACATACCCATACTGATGTATACACATACCCATAGTGTGGTATACACATATCCATAATGATGTATAAACATAACGATGTATACACACCTACTTATAATGAGGTATACACATACACATAATGAGGTATACACATACACATAATGATGTAAACACATACACATAATGATGTAAACACAAACACATAATGATGTAAACACAAACACATATGTATTGTTGGGGAAAAATATAATGAAGCCTTCTCTCACA
Source organism: Cyrtodaria siliqua (assembly GCA_037043455.1). Lineage (NCBI taxonomy): Eukaryota > Metazoa > Mollusca > Bivalvia > Adapedonta > Hiatellidae > Cyrtodaria > Cyrtodaria siliqua. The sequence goes on from JAWPHD010018614.1 coordinate 33,266, forward strand.
TTCTTGGATAAAAGAAATCTGGCTCCCTCTTCAGTCCATGATAAATGTAGATCTACTCCATCAGCCACTGGATTTAATATGGAAATGTTTAACCACAATCTGACTACATCCACAACTTCTGCTCAGAAGTTTATCGAAATCTCCAGTTTAAATGAGTTGTAGAAGACAGTGATAGTATTCATGGTTGTAATAAATGTGCTGTACATATATCATGGTAGTAATAAATGTGGTATACATTAGTCTTAGTGGTTATAAATGTGGTATACATTAGTCTTGGTGGTTATAAATGTGGTATACATTAGTCTTAGTGGTTATAAATGTGGTATACATTAGTCTTGGTGGTTATAAATGTGGTATACATTAGTCTTGGTGGTTATAAATGTGGTATACATTAGTCTTAGTGGTTATAAATGTGGTATACATTAGTCTTGGTGGTTATAAATGTGGTATACATTAGTCTTGGTGGTTATAAATGTGATAACTTTGGTATACACTGGCAATGGTGGTAGTAAATGTGTTGTAAGTGGTCATGGTAGTAATTTGTTATACATTGGTCAGGGTAGTAATGAATATGATATTCATATAAATTCATAGTTATAATTAATGTGGTATACGTAAAACAGGGTTGTAATAAGGCCATTATATTTTGATAATTCGTTTTACGAACCCTTCTACGACAAAACGAAATTAGATATTTTGTTTTTCCGTAGGGAATTTGATAGTTTATTGTTGTTGTTTTTTACCTCCTCCCAGATTGTAATAGAACATTTCATTATCTTCCTTTCAAATAAAATAATTAAACTATGCTTTACCACTTTTTTTTCTCCCTTCCTCCTACGGCAATTCTCTGTCTTGATAGTTCGTAAAACAGATAATAAACAAAAAAGTATAACGCATGTGTTCACCTGTGATTTGAGTTTAATAAAGGTGATGTTCTGTTCTGTTCTGTAGACGATTTTTAATAATGTGTTAGTTTGTTGAGGCTTTGTTCAAGTCACATACCTAGTCGTCGATATGGAGATGACAGGAAGGTAAAGTGAAGAATTAAAAGATACCGTATGAATACAGATACGTTTTTATTTGGTCTTAGGTATACATTATTATACATGTTAAAGGAAACATATTCAAGTGTTTTTAATTAAACGATTTACACCTGATTGATTGAATTGGATTTTATAGTCGCACCAACAGCTAAGGTCATATGGCGACTTTCCAGCTTCCATTGGTGGGGGAAGACCCCAGGTGCCCCTCCGGGCAGTTTTCGTGCACGGGCGGGCACATGGGTAGAACCTCCGACGTTCCGCAAGCCAGCTGGATAGCTTCCTCACATAAAGATTCCTAGGCCCCTGAGGGATCGAACCTACAGCGGTGAGGGGCAAGTGATTTCAAGACAGAGACGTTTTACACCTGAGCTATTACAAAGGGAATTTCAGTGACCATGCTACAATATAATATAAAAGTCATATTTGCTTAAATTTTACAAGTGATTATCATATGGGCCCTATTTGTGTTCATGTTTTAGTTGTATTCAGGCTCAAAACCGCTTCGGAGTTGCCGTTAGGGCAATCAACTTTGCATTTTAAATGAATTACAAGTGATCTTATAGAAAATATTTACTTTCTTTACTTCTTTACTTCATTATAATATTCAAATATAAATGGGTGCCGAAACGTCTAGGGTAAAAACTAAAATAGATGCCGAAATGGTTTGATGCCGAAACGTCTAGGTGCCGATTTGTGTAGGTGTCGAAATGGTTTGGTGCCGAAACGTCCTGAATCGATCTTGATCACACAGACGCAAAAACTTGAGAATTGTCTGCATTTATTAATAAGCATTTTTCATGTACTGATCATTGGGACCCTGCTTTAATTAGATAATTAGACTAATATACTATATACACAATAGTTTTCGTCTAGAAAATAATGGCCTAAATGTGTTATACACTGGTCATGGTAGTATGTAAATGAGGGTGACAGTGTATACACTGGTGATGGCAGTATGTAAATGAGGGTGACAGTGAATATTTGTCAACCCTTTGAGGCTAATTATTTTATTATACTGAAAAATATGTTGGTAAAAAATGTTTAATTCTGCTAAATATTCCTTTGAAATAAAACATCAGAAAACAGTGTTGCTTCTCTCTGTTCACAATCACTATTATCAGCACCTAGAAAATAAATGTCTGCCTATGGTTCTCTATATGTTCTTTCGGAATTAACTAATGAGTAAACTTTTCAAATCATCCTCAGAAAGTTGTGCACTACACGGGGCACTAAACTGGGGTGACATTACAAAAAAGACTACCATTTAGTGACTCACTCCATGGAGACATTACAAGCGATACGAGATATTACAAAAATGGGAAAATAAAAGTCTATGGAAACTGAACATGGTGTTTGACATGAGGTATATTATTAATAAATATGGTATCAGTGGTAGTAATAAATGTTGTAATGCATAGCACATGGTAGTAATACATGGGGTCATGATAGTAATAAATGGGGTATTCAATGGTCATTGTAGTAGTAGTATAAGGTTTTATTTTTCCTCGCCGTTGGCAACTAGGCCTTTTGGCGAGGTTTTCAATAGTAGTTTATTTATAATAATCTTAGTAGTTTAAATAATGTTACTAATGCTTATCAATCGCGCACGGATGGCAGGATCCAAGCAGACGCAAGACATGGCAATAGATGGTTTGCAGGGACGCAAGAAGATTAACTTGGCAGAGGCTGAGTGATGGGGGACACAGGTGGAATAAGCTCATGATGGTCTATTTTATATATAAAATTCAATCGAGGATTATAAATAATAATTTTATTTTCCAGCGCCAGCGCGTCACCATTTCTTAAAAATGATTTAACTTAAAATGTACATATATACATAATCCATGTTGTGTCTGCTTCATGCTCCCTTCCAAAGGGAATGGACTCTTATAATTATAAGCATATAATGTTAAAAAAGAAATCGTTAAAATGTGCAGTGTTGTTAGTAAGACATCACTCCAAATCTCTCAATATAAAATAATTCAATATGAGTTTTACGCTTATGAGAGCAAAATAAATGGAGTGTGTCCCTTCGCCAAAGCCACGGGGAGGCCACACTGGGGAGGGCATGAAGCAGAGGTATACATAGGTTTTACATGTTAATATTATGTACCCCGTTATCCCGATGTGTGCGTCTGATCAAACTAAAAATAGCATCTTCCCAGCTGTTGATATAAAATCAATGTGAAGTAATAAGCATATATAAAACTAAATAGGACAGCCAGGAATTTCTATTAACTTAACTGTTGATATAAAACAACCAAATATTAAATCACACACCGGGGCTGGTGGGGTCATACAAAGTAGTGTTTACATGGAATTATACGACATAAGGGAGTGGGGTGGATGGAGTGGGGGGAAATATATAACTTAGTAATATTATTGTTTATAAGATAAACATTTAGGACATTTTTAGGACATTATTTAATATTAATAAGCATCTCCATGACACCAAAAGTATAGGGTTGACCCACACTCATCCTGTCATGGAGTCCTATCAAAAGTCAGCTAGACATGTCTACGGCGCCATGAGGTAGGGCAGTCCCCACACTAACTTAGTCGTGGCGCATTATATATATAAAAGTATGTGATTGGTCCTGGACCGTTGTGCCTGCGTTGTCATCAGACTCAAAAATCGCCCAACGCGACCACCGGATCAGTCCCATATTATAACTGTATCAATTAAGTAGTTTATAATATTCATATGAAGAATAACGTACGTCTCTGTGTTGACTACCACCCAGAGAGCCAGTACAGCGACCGTCTAACCAGGTGGCAGTCATTGTAGTAATAAAATGAGCTATTTAGTCTTAGTGGTCATGGTAGTATTAAATGGGATAAACAGTGGGTCATGGTAGTATTACATGTGATAAACAGTGGTCATGGTAGTATTAAATGGGATAAACAGTGGTCATGGTAGTATTACATGTGATAAACAGTGGTCATGGTAGTATTAAATGGGATAAACAGTGGTCATGGTAGTATTACATGTGATAAACAGTGGTCATGGTAGTATTAAATGTGATAAAGAGTGGTCATGGACTCATGGTAGTATTACATGTGATAAACAGTGGTCATGGTAGTGTAGTGACTGTGGTCATGGTAGTAGAACATGTGGTGAAGAGTAGCCATGATAGTTATACATGTCATGTTAGTAATCAATGTGGTATGCGGTGGTCATGGTGGTATTACAATACTTGTGCGATGGACTTTTGTGAAAATCATCAACAAGTAAGTGGACTTAAGAAGCAGCTTCAGCCACATGCAATGCCAGGGGTACAGACAAACTATGCGCTATATGCCAGTGTTAATACGAATGGTATGGAACATGGTAGGACATTTCCCAGTAAAAGACAATCCCCTACAACCACCAAACAAACATCAATACATAATTTAGAAGAGCAAAAGGGGGCTCACATAGAAAGCAGACAAGGACAAGCATAACAAAATTATCAAAACCAGCACATGGAGTTCTATCCACCAAATATGGGAAAGTTCGATATAAAACAAGAGCTGTCGAAAGGACAGCATGTTTCACTATTCAGAGTCAATTTTAAACAAGGCCACTGACACTTCTGTCTCACCAACCATGGTGCCAGTTCATTCACAAGGTCATTAACAAGATCATGTCTTAATTGTGGAGGTTAATAGATTGTGGTGAAGTGAGGGTGTAGGGAGTGTGGGAAGGTGGTGGTCAGTAACATATATACCAAATATCAAAGCAAGACCTTCGAATACCAAGAAAGAATATGACTTGAAGAGGGTAGGGAAGAGAATTGAAGTGTTACTAAATAGGAAAAAAAGAGAAATAATAATAATAATATTTTCATTGGGGGAGGTGTCGTGAGGGGTATGGGGAGGGGGGTAGAGGTAGGGGAGAGGTGTTGGGGGGTGGGGTGAAAGAGAACAGTTTGTAGACATGGGTAACGAAGAGAAACCAAAAAGAAACATAACACTACAAATATATTTGTCTATTTATTTCGGGGTGATGTGGTGGTGGTGTTGGAGTGGGGAAGGTGTGCTAAATGAAATGTACAGGTCTTGCATTCGTTATTTAATGTATGCAGTAAGAGTTTCATAGGAAATATATGAAGCTAAACGAAAAATAAAATTATCATCTTGGCTAAAATGAAATAAATACGTATGAAAAAACATGTGTCTGTAACTTTTCCTTGACTTCTTGCCAAGTCGCTTTGACAGACGATATGGCTAGTGGGTATTTGAAATAAATTGACGTGCCAACAAATAAAATAAAAGAAATTCTAACTCGAAATAGGGGCTACACCTTTTAAAATACAATACAAAAATATTTAATCTATAAAAGGACCATAATGTTGCTAAAATGCAATACAGAACATATGTCTACTAGATTCCAAGCTTTACTGAAGTTGTATTAATAATAACAATCACCTATTGAAATACAAGGAGTGCCTAAAACCTATAAACAGATTTTGCAGTCAAAAACGAGACTCAAACTTTGCTTAAATGCAATACAGAGTTAATATGGAACATGTAGTCTACTAGTTGCCATTGATATTCCTTAGCTTTATTTAAAATTGTGTTGATGTACTGACTCTCACGTTGTTAAAATACATGGATTGTCAAAAAATAAATTTAACCAGAAATATCAAATTAAAAAAAGGGCCCATGCTTTTGCCCTAAATGCAATACAGCCGTATGGAACTATGTGTCTATACCAGGGTCCATGATGGTACTGATGACATATTTCAAGTTTCACAGGTGTTTGCTGAAATAATTGTACTTTGGGGCAAACAACTGAAAACAAAACGTTGTCGCAGACGTTGAGT
>JAWPHD010018615.1:0-12500 GCA_037043455.1 Cyrtodaria siliqua
GACAGACAGACAGACAGAGAGACAGATATATTTTGATAGAAAGCCAGACAGGAAGCCTGACAGAGTCACAGACATAGTCCAGACAGGCCGGAGAGAGCCAGACAGACAGACAGACAGAGACAGACAGACATACTGCCAGAATGACTAACAGACAGACATTCAAAAAGAAAGCCAGACAGGCCAGACAGACAGCCAGCCAGCCAGCCAGCCAGACAGACATACATAAAGACAGACATACATAAAGACAGACAGACAGACAGACAGACAGACAGACAGACAGGCTAGACAGAGAGGCAGACAGAGACCAAGACAGGCGAGGCAGAGAGCCAGACAGGCTAGACAGAGAGCTAGACAGAGAGCCAGACAGGCCAGACAGACAGACAGGCGAGGCAGAGAGCCAGACAGGCTAGACGGAGAGCCAGCCAGCCAGCCAGCCAGCCAGCCAGCCAGACAGACAGACAGACTACAGACAGACATACAGACAGACAGGCTAGACAGAGAGGCAGACAGAGACCCAGACAGGCGAGGCAGAGAGCCAGACAGGTTAGACAGACATACAGACAGAGAGCCAGACAGGCCAGCCAGACAGACAGACAGACAGACGGACGGACAGAGAAAAAGACAAAGACAGACATACAGACAGACATACAAGCAAATGTAGAAACTTGACCCTGTATATTGTCCCTTAATACAAGCCCATGCATGTACCTAATACCTGACCGTGGATATTTTCCCTTAATACAAGCCCGTATATAGACAGACAGGCGAGGCAGAGAGCCAGACAGGCTAGACGGAGAGCCAGCCAGCCAGCCAGCCAGCCAGCCAGCCAGCCAGCCAGCCAGCCAGACAGACAGACAGACAGACAGACAGACAGACAGACAGGTCAGAGAGACATAGGCCAGACAGACTGCCAGAATGACTAACAGACATACATAGTCAGACAGAAAGCCAGACAGAGAACCGATATAGACTAGACAGGCCAGAAATAGCCAGGCAGAGAGCCAGACAGGCCAGACATACAGACAGATTGCCAGAATGACTAACAGAAAGACATAGTCAGACAGAAAGCCAAGCAGAGACACAGACATAGACCAGACAGGCCAGAGAGAGCCAGACAGGGGGCCAGACAGAGAGCCAGACAGGCCAGACAGGCCAGACAGGCCAGACAGGCAAGACAGAGAGCCAGAAAGAGAGCCAGACATGTCAGACAGGCCAGACAGGCCAGACAGACAGGCACACAGACACGGACACACAGACATACAGACATAGTCAGACAGAAAGTCAGACAGAAAGTCAGACAGAGACACAAACATGGACCAGACAGACAGAGAGACAGACATAGAGACAGACAGAGAGTCAGACAGGTCAAACAGACAGACAGACAGACAGACAGACAGACACAAACACACACAGACAGACATACACACACACAGACACACAGACAGACACACACACGGACATAGGCCAGACAGACTGCCAGAATGACTAACATACAGACATATTTTGACAGAAAGCCAGACAGGAAGCCTGACAGAGACACATACATAGTCCAGACAGGCCGGAGAGAGCCGGCCAGCCAGCCAACTAGACATACAGACAGACAGACAGACAGCCAGCCAGACAGACATAGACAGACAGACTGCCAAAATTACTAACAGACAGACATAGTCAGACAGAAAGCCAGACAGAGACACAGGTCAGACAGGCCAGAGAGAGACTGACATAGATCCAGACAGGCCAGACAGTCAGACGGCCAGATAGACTGACAGACAAACAGAGACACAGACATAGACCAGACAGGCCAGAGAGAGTCAGACAGAGAGCTAGAGAAGCCAGACAGATATATAGACAGACAGACATTCAGACAGACAAATAGACATAAGCCAGACAGTCTGCCAGAATGCAGAATGACTAACAGACATACATAGTCGGACAGAAAGCCAGACAGAGACACAGACAGGCCAGACATCCAGACAGACAGACAGACAGACGGACGGACGGATGGACGGACGGACGGACGGACAGACAGACAGACAGACAGACAGCAAACAGGTCAGACAGAGAGACATAGGCCAGACAGACTGCCGGAATGACTAACAGACAGACATAGTCAGACAGAAAGCCAGGCAGAGACACAGACATAGACCAGACAGGCCAGAGAGAGCCAAACGGAGAGCCAGACAGAGAACATACAGGTCAGACAGATAGCCAGCCAGATAGCCAGACAGGCCAGACAGGCCAGACAGGCTAGACATACAGACAGACAGACAGAGGCCAGACAGACTGATAGAATGACTAACAGAATGACTAACAGACAGACATAGTCAGACAGAAAGCCAGGCAGAGACACAGACATAGACCAGACAGGTCAGAGAGAGCCAGACCAAGAACCAGACAGAGAGCCAGACAGGCCAGACAGACACACCCACACACATACACAGACACACAGACATAGTCATACAGAAAGCCAGACAGAAATTCAGACAGACATTGATTAAATCAATCGATAACCACTGAAATATATTAAAAATACAATAAATATATTCATTCAACAATACATCATATTACTTTCTCACTTAACATCAATAGAAATAATACTTTCTCCCACAACACAATTTACAATACAATGAATTACGATACAGTGAATTACAATATAGTGCCTTACAATATATTGCAATGCCATTTACAATATCATTTAATAAATAGCCAATGATCATCTTGTAATTCAAAAGATATTTAAAATACAATGCTCATCATTAATTACATTTAAAGATACACGACATCTTTAAATATGAATGACTCAATAGCATTACATTAATCTTCTACAAATAACTTACAAGCATATGGTGCTATTGTGTTCCTGATGATTTTATAAAATCACGTCAATATATACTGAAAGGAAAAAGAAACGCAGGGTGCGTATTTCCGCTATATATTGTATGTTTAATATGCTACTGCTAATCGAATCGTACAGGGCGACATTAGCCCTGTCCTTTTAGAAAGAAGGTTTAAACAGCACTGAACACACCAATGGTTACCCCTTTAAAGTTTCATTATCGTCAGAATGCGCATTTGGCTCAAGCAGGTGAGCAAACTTAGGCTTTAAATGTTGCAATCACTTAACATTAAATACAGTACTGAACTGGCTCAATTTTTCAAAGAGGAACTTCAGCATTTATGAATTTCTTGTTACAACGTGTACTGTGATTAAAACGTCTACAATATCACAGTTGTGTCCTTTCTCTAACTAACTGCACTTTTTTTTTTTACAAAACATCTTGGGATTTCCTTGGAATATATATGGAATTAAGTGTGCAGTATATGCACTATATAGCGGAAATACGCACCCTGCGTTTCTTTTTCCTTTCAGTATACCTCACATCGTCAACTTCTCATACCTGTATATTACATGATGGAATAATCAATACACACGTACATCTTCCATGAACACATTTAGGCTATAATGAGATTTTAGGTACATATATAATTATAGTCTCCTTATTTAACATATACAATTAGCATAGTTACTCGTCTCATATTGCTTATATATGAATACAAAGACATATATTTCCATTAGATTTAAACACATAGCTCTCCACATGTCATTTCATTAGGTGCAATGAAATACCTTCTTTAAAGTATTCTTATAAAAAAATATATACAGACAATAAAACACGCAAAGTGATACAGATTTTGAAACACTTTCTTTCCACACAATTTACACACATGTAAACATGTGTTTTGCATTCATCCACACCATTCAAAACAAAAGAATATATCATAAAATAAACGTACCCAAATTCCTCCATCCTTAATGTACACTCTGTTCTCTAATATGTACTTTATATTACTTATTTAACTGGCTTTACAAGTGTCCAATTTGAATTATACAATTTGAGAAAACTCCATTTTAACATTCTTGATCTTTTCCCTTTAAATATTTTCTTCCAACTGCCCAGAAGGTGGTTTCATGATTTAGGCGGTAAAAAATACAACCAATAAAATTGAAGCATTATGAACTGGCCATTGTAATTGCCCAATCAAAATAATGTTACACTTCAATACACATATCAATATATTGGTCACTGTTAAAGGTATACTTCCATAATACAGTTAAAGGTATACTTCCTTCCATAAGATTAAAGGTACACTTTCTACAATATAGTTAAAGGTACACTTCTTATACTATAGTTAAAGGTACTTATCGTAATGAACTTAACTATTTAAAAGAATATAAAACAAATCACATCTGTCTGTCCGTCCGTCCGTCTGTCTGGCCTGTCTGGCCTGTCTGGTCTATGTCTGTGTGTCTGTGTCACAGGATGACCCTAGTGGTTGGGGCAAACTCAGGTAAGAATCAATGACGGTGAATGCATTTACATAAGTTTAATGCAACTTTTAAAATATGTTTAATATATATACAATTATCTAAAAAAAAACAAGCGAATACACAGATTAACTATGAAAAGAATGTTCTCATAAACGTTTAAGACGTTCTTAGTATTGTTATAAATACTGAATGTATAAGACACTAAAGTGTTGTTAAAGTTATAACAATGTTGATTTATGATCTAGCGCGATAACTGTGATGCGCGAGAGCTCATGAAGATGATGAGGCGCGAATTCAATGGATGATTGTCATCAAATGCCTTCTGTAAGGGGTTGATGACGCGATGTAATGATGGTTAACATCCACTGAGATTGTGGGTGATGTTCCTCCAGTGAGGACTGATGACGGGCCCACCTTGTGTCCTGGCCATGCTGCGCAGGTACGGGGACCGGTTTCACCGCTCGTTACGTTATCCGTGGACGCTTAGCTCCACTCCGAAATATCCCAACCTGGATGGCTTAGGCTGTAATTATACATACGTTTTAGATGTCGGTTGACAAACATAACAATCTTGCATAATTATCATTACCCAAACAAATTGTTATTCAATAAATATATGTAAGCTGTACTAATGATGAGTAGCAATGTATACATATTCTACAACGCCATGTATACGCCATGTACGTCGCTGTTAATCAATGCCCCTAATACATGTAATATAAACATTATCAAATCACTCGTATATTACACTCACTGAGTTATGCATGCACGCATGTCAACTAATGACCACATTATACAACGCTATGCATACGCGTCGAACATTTATCCTAGTCACTCTTCTCATTGTTATTACAATCACTTAGTTATACGCCACCGTTAACTAATGCACCTATTATCCACTGTTATCAAATTAATATTGTTTTACAGTTAATGATCAATTACAATAATTACATCTAGTCAAGTAACTTCAAAATCATATGCTAGTCTAAAGTTAATGTTTGAGAAACATCAATGCTAACCGGATGTCGTAACCGCCAACCAAGATGGCGCCGCCCACTGAATACAAATGTACGATACAAGTTTTAATAAAATAAATACTGACCACATGTTCCTGTGAATTTTGCCGTCTGGTACAAACAAAGTAACTATCGCTCAATCCCGGCAAGAACTAGAAGACAATGGGTTTTATAGCAAACATTACGCCCAAACCAATAGACAATACTGAATTATTCGTATCTGCAATGTACTCAACTTTGCAGTCATAGCCAGCTGTACTCAGAACCCATAATCGTACACATCTATTTTACATTTTTGTATGTATCAATTCTATCGCAAAATGAAAACATGATATTTATGTACAGCCTTACTCAAAGTATTCAACTGCTCATGTGTATAATTCCATTTAAGGTAAAAGGAAAATTTATCCATACCTTACCGGAAAACACTATACTCAATGCCTATTATCAACTTGACATTACATCTTAACTGATGCCGCATAATTATCATATCATCTACAAACCAATTTTGTGTTGTTTTCCGAAAAATATATTATTCTTTAAAGATTCTGGCGAACTATTTTTTCGTTCGAATTCGTTATTTTAAGTCATACGTTCACCATTTCCCCATTATAATATTATCCTATCTGATACACCTTTCTCCAGTATCTAACTGGCAGTAAATTATGAATTGCACCATTTATACATCGAGTTAAATGGCAGCCATGTATATATAGATCTAATATCTGATTTCCTATTGCTAATAATGTATTATACAAAACTTGTATAACCCCATTGAAACTATGTTGTTCAAACATTGTTCAACACAATACTTGTCTTTATTTTCTTCTACAAAAAGATAACGTAACTACCGAGATTAATTTAAGACTGCAGTTCTCCTTTAAATGCAGTTTATATACTCACTCGTATATTTAACTTTAGAAATGAATTTTAAATACCCAATTTCAAATAATTTTAAGTTTTCTAAACACTATTCATCCATATTGAATTGCTTAGGAACCGACCTCAGTTTGAAATAATTATTTTCTTACTTAATTCAAATTTGCTCATATTTGATATTAAATTCTCAACAAAGCAGCTTATGCATTTTTCTTGCTAATTTGGTACTTACAAAAATAATTCTGTTATTATTCTCACCTTGGATATATAAATCCGAATTTTCCAATTTCACTATTTCCGTTTTCCAGAGCCGCCTTAAATATGAATTGTCAATAAATGTCTATGAAGTCGTCGAGCTCCTAACAATGTAAATGGATCCTGAGTCACGGCAACCAAATCAAGCCTGTAGCACTACGGGGTCGTATGCTATGCTTGGTACATTTAATAACAAGGTCCGAACTTCGCGTTGTGATTTCCATAATTTATTGGTACATATAAAACAGTCCGAATAATTACACATTCATAATCCTGTTATATATATATAAACATATCCGTTTAGTATAGTGGTTTTTAGTACGTCCATTTGTTGATTACTTAATAGTCCCTATTATTAAATGTCTTGGGTTCACAAAGTGAAATAGTATTTAGAAACTTTCAAATGTTCAAATCTTCCAATTAGTATGTAACGAAGACGGGTACTATACTGGCTTACATAGTATAGTTTAACTTATCCCACACCCTGTCTTAGACTGCGGGAATCCATATTGTGGATACAAGTATTGAAACTGACTCTCACTCTTTAACCACCGACTCTAGACTCTCTACTCCCGACTCTCCTAGACTTTCTGTGCGCTCAGTATTATGCTAAAAGATTTACCCATACTGCTTTTCGGCAGTAAGTCATGCCTCACATAAGGACATCGACCTGTGTAGCTACAGGTTAACGCCACGGTGATTACCTCAGTGTATGCATAAATTACCCACAAGACCTTTCAGCGAATGGTCTCCACTAATATGGCAATACCTTTTAATTCCCAGAATTCATAGTTTAGAACAGGTAAACAATAACAGCTGTTCCGATGATTAACCAACAACTAACGGACAGTATTAGAAAACTCCCATTGCATGATCAGTTATAAGAGGGGTGTATTTGAATACAAGTGTGTTACATTTGTAACTGTTAGGTTAAATACAGTGGCAAGGCTGTAGTGTTACATAAATCTGCAGTATTGAATCTACACGAGAGGCCCTTACACCATTTTGCCGTTTAAGGAAGATAGACCTATACGTTTACATGCATTAGCACAAAAATAAAACTTATGACACGGCCTCTCTGGCGGCCACTTAAAATGTGCACGCTTTTACGTGTTACATGAATATATCATGGACATTGTGAATTTGTTTCAACACGAACAATAGATTAGGGTGTAACTGATAACTTCAAGAGCTATGTACGACCAATACGCTCTACCCGTGACATTTTGTGACAACATCTCCCCACTTAAAGAAAGTGCTACACTTTTTAAAATTCAACAAAATGATTACTTAAACTATTAATTAGTCCTAGCAAAAGACATGGTTGCACAATAAGCAACATTACAATTTCAACAATATTCTACAATTTTACACTACACTGTCGTAACATAAACTACTATAGTACTAAACCTGTCATTATGTGCGGCGACTTAAATAGTCCGTCCCGATATTGTGCTTTCCACGGTCTATTACACCGACTTTACGGTTACTAATAACACTACTTCCTGTCACTACAAGAACTCCAACTTTATACATTGCATCCATCGCATTACCAGTATACTGTTTGCGAAATGGAGTAGGGTCTCCCGTTTCCCTAATCGGCTTTGCTAAAGTGTGCTTAAAGCTACACTGCATTATATATGTTCGTCTCGACTTATCGGACCGAACAGTACTACACTCAGAGTGTAAACGACCTACCTCTCGTTTCTCTACTCAACAAAGCATGCCCGATATGTCTATATCGGCTGCTGTCTGCTTACCTACACTAGTGGGAAAATACATGGGACTAGTGTCCTCATTACTGTCTTCCTCACTATACTCAATAACTGCAACATTAACTACCGTTAACACCCCTTGTTGCACATTATCGGTTCTACTGATATACTCTTTCAGCATATTCGCATGAAAGGTCTTTAACTTTCCGTTTATCTCGATACGATAATCCATAGTGTTCACTATTCCCCTAACGTAAAACGGACCTTTCCATTGTAATAACAGCTTGTTATTGTCGGTCGGGAGTAACAGTAACACCTGGTCATCTATCTTAAACTTCCTAGCTCTAGCTTTCTGGTCATAGTACCGTTTGCACTTGGTACTTTCCTTAACTAACTGACTTTGAGCTATCTTACAAGTCTCCTCTAGTTTCTCCTTCAGTTTTAAAACATACTGATATGTAGTCTTAACCTCAGCGCTATCTACTTCACCTGCCCACATCTCTCTAAGAATCCTCATTGGACCTCTAACTGATCTACCGTACAATAACTCAAACGGAGAAAATCCTAAACTCTCTTGTGGAACCTCTCTAAATGCAAACAATAAAGCATTAAGATACTTGTCCCAATCTTTAGGTCTCTCTGTACACATACGCCGTAACATTTGCTTTAACGTCCCGTTAAATCGTTCGACTAACCCGTTACACATAGGGTGATATGGTGTTGTCATGATTTGACGCAAAGACAACAACCTGCTTACTTCAGCCATAAGTTCTGACGTAAACTGTGACCCACAATCAGTCAGCATTTTCTCTGGTACACCTAGCCTACTGAACATATCAACTAATGCCTCAGCTACTCTCTCGGTTTCAACTGAGGGCAATGCTACTGCCTCCGGATACCTAGTTGCATAGTCTACCATGGTTAAAATGTACCTATTTTTCCTATCCGACACTGGAAAAATTGGTCCAACTATGTTTACGGATACCCGCTTAAATGGTGTATCTATCAGTGGCATCTGACCTAAATGTACTTTAGTCACTCGACCTTTTGGTACTGTCCTTTGGCATACATCGCAGGACCTACAATACCTAGTTACATCTCCACTAACGCCTGGCCAATAAAATTCTGCCAATACTCTATCTGACGTTTTCTTTACGACTAAATGACCTCCCATAATCGACTCATGAGCTACCTTAAGCACTGTCGTTCTATACTGGGTAGGTACCACTAATTGGTGAAACTGTCTACTACCACTATCTTCAAATTCTCTGTACAGTAACCTATTCTTATGTACAAACTTACAACTACCGGACCCTTTACACTTCTTCACTACACCATCCTTGGCCTTCACTTTACAAGGACCTAATGACTCGTCTTGAGTTTGTGCTTCTATAAACTCCGCTTTGGATATGTCACCTACGGCTGCAGGAACCTTTAATTTTCCATAAGCCTGAGCTTGCTTCTGAACCTGCGCTCTAGTCTCTACTGCATTACTTATGCTACTTCTAAAATCGGACATTACCGGAAGTGCTGAACCTTCTATGTTCCCTATCGTTAAATCATACATCGGGTCGTCCATACATAGTGCCTCTGTAGACCCTTTAAAGAAAGGTGTATCTACATCTATTCTCGCTATTAGCACGTGCTCTACCGACTTATTTAACAACATACACAGTGACTGTTTACCTACTAACTGGTCATCCGTAACTAAACTACGCCTAACTACCACACCTGTACAACCAGTATCCCTCATTACAATTACGTCCGTGCCATTCACTCTACCATCTGCCGTTGGAAGATTTACATACGGAAAGAGACATGTTCCGATCTTCGCCATTACACCATCCGATCTAACACAACAGCTACTACTCTCGGTTTTAATAACCGGACTATTACTACCTCTGCCTCTACCTCTACCTCGGTTTTGACCACCTCTATCTCTACCGAAATTCCACGGGTTGTTAAAACCTTGGTTCGGACTCCCTACATTGTTGTCCCCTCTTCTATTGTCACTAAAATTGTCTACGACAGCGGACACTTTCACCGCTTTCCTACACACATGTGAAGCATGATTCCCATTACAGTGACGACAACGAATAAAAGGTCTACCTAAGTTACCACTATTGCTACCTCCTCTAGCGCCCTTCGAACTACCTCCACCTCTATAGTTTCCACTCTGGCCTTTCTGTTTATTACTATGATCGTCCCCTTGCCTATCTCTAAAAGTTCTGTCTTTCGACACTACATTATGAGCTCCACCTCTAGCCTCGGCAAACTGATCTGCTTGTGTTGCCATTTCTATTACACTAGCTAATTTTCTTTCTTTCAGAAATAAGAACAGATCTCTACTACAAACATTGAATAGCTGGTCCCGCAACAAGAAATCTATGAGGCCCTGATAAGTCTGCGCTACCTTCCCTAACTCTAACCACCTATCTAAGTAATTTCTAGACTTACTAATAAACTGAATAAATGACTCGCCTTTCTCAGGCAAACAAGCTCTAAACCGCTTTCTAAAACCTTCTTCAGCTAACTCAAATCTCTTTAGCAGAGCATCCTTTAACTTGTCATAGTCAAGAGAATCTACACTAGGTAATCTAGAAAATACATCTAAGGCCTTGCCTCTCAATAACGCACTTAAATGAACTGCCCACTTATCTTTGGTCCATTCCTGTAACTCAGCATAACGTTCAAACCGTAACAAGTAACTGTCCATGTTATCTTTGTCAGCATCAAAGTATGGCAACTTCGAACCTTTTACCTTCCCAGAATGACTATCTTTCCCTGCAGTTCCACTGCCTTTACTATGTGTCTTAGCTGCTTCCAACTCTAAAGCTAACTTATGATCAAACTCTGATTTCTCCCTCTCTATCATTGTCTTAGCTTTCGCTAGTCTACCATCCGTTTCGAACCTCTCATGTTCTTACTCTTGCTTCTCCCTTACTATTCTACTTTCATCATCTCGCTTCTCTTTAGCTAACCTACCTTCTAATTCTAACTTCTCTGTGGCCAGTCTACTTTCTAATTCTACCTTCTCTTTATCATCATCTCGCTTCTCTTTAGCTAATCTACTTTGTAATTCTATCTTCTCTTTAGCTAATCTAATTTTGAATTCTAACCTATCTTTCTCAGCATCTAGCTTATCTTTAACTAATCTACTTTCTACTTCTAACCTATATTTTTCTTCATCTCTTTCCGGCTTTGCTAATTATCTTTCATTAAGTCTAAATTCCCTTTCCCTAGCCTGTTCGTCTTTAACAAAGGTTCTAAGCTCCTCTCCAGCATACCCTAACTCCTTACCCATCTCCGTAAGTTCCTTTATAGACGTCATGGTTATAGACATTGTGGAATATTCACTACAATAATTACAATACACAAGTCACTAATGATTCTACTCTACAAACTACTAATGGTAAGTCACTGTGTCCTCAGTAAATACCTGGGCATCATCATAGGACAAGTTACATACACATTTGTACTAGCGCTAACTACTAACGGTTATGTATAGATAGCATCTAGCTTCCACAAAACATATACACTACATAAAATATCTATATTTGATATTGGACATGAACCTTAAACAATCATAGAAATGTGTATAGCATGTACATGTATATTTACTTCTCCCATCAATATAAGTATACTCGAGTGTCACAACATCGGTAGAACGTCTTGTTCGCCAACCCAATTGGATACTATTGGTATATCAAGGGAGGTAAAAACAAACACCCAGATTATTGAGCAAAAGTGCCTCAGACCCAATCGTGTAGACCACTGCGACCTCGCGCCAAAGGAAAGAACGTACAAAACAACAGTTTGGACTCACCCTACCCTTGTCGTGTCTTGACTTGTCTTCCAAGCTGTGGCCGTGATCGTCGACAGTCGCCTTGATGGATCAGAGGGTGGTACACAATTCTAAAATAATAAGTACAGATTTAATATATCATAAAAAAGATCACATTGATTCTTTCCCTTCGTAGTCGCCCAAAATCCCACTACTCTGAAACCAGTTGTCACAGGATGACCCTAGTGGTTGGGGCTAACTCAGGAAAGAATCAATGACGGTGAATGCATTTACATAAGTTTAATGCAACTTTTAAAATATGTTTAATATATATACAATTATCTAAAAAACAAGCGAATACACAGATTAACTATGAAAATAATGTTCTCATAAACGTTTAAGACGTTCTTAGTATTGTTATAAATACTGAATGTATAAGACACTAAAGTGTTGTTAAAGTTATAACAATGTTGATTTATGATCTAGCGCGATAACTGTGATGCGCGAGAGCTCATGTAGAT
>JAWPHD010018615.1:20000-22500 GCA_037043455.1 Cyrtodaria siliqua
GTCTGTCTGGGTCTCTGTCTGGCCTGTCTGGGTCACTGTCTGTCTGTCTGTCTGTCTATCTGTCTGTCTGTCTGGGTCTCTGTCTTAGTCTCTGTCTGGCCTGTCCGGGTCTCTGTCTGGCTCTCTGTCTGTCTGTCTGTCTGCCTGTCTGGCCTGTCTGTTGTCTGTCTGTCTGACTGTCTGTATATCTGTCTGTCTGGGTCTCTGTCTCTCTGTCAGTGTGGGTCTCTGTCTGGGTCTCTGTCTGGCCTGTCTGTCTCTCTGTCTGTCTGTCTGGGTCTCTGTCTGTCTGTCTGTCTGTCTGTCTGGGTCTCTGTCTGGCTGTCTGTCTGGTCTGTCTGTCTGGTCTTTGTATGTCTGTCTGTCTGTCTGTCTGTCTGTCTGGCCTGTCAGTCTGTCTGTCTGTCTGGGTCTCTTTCTGGCTCTCCGTCTGGCCTGTCTGGGTCTCTGTCTGGCTCTGTGTATGTCTGTCTGTATGTCTGTCTGTCTGTCTGGCTGGCTCTCTGTCTGTCTGTCTGTCTGTCTATCTGTCTGTATGTCTGTCTGTCTGTCTGTCTGTCTGTCTGTCTGTCTGTCTGTCTGTCTGTCGGTCTGTCTGTCTGTCTGTCTGTCGGGCTCTCTGGTCTGTCTGTCTGTCTGTCTGTCTGTCTTGCTCTCTGTCTGGCTCTCTGTCTGGTCTGGCTGGTTCTCTGTCTGGCCTGTCTGGGTCTCTGTCTGTCTCTGTGCCTGTTTGTCTGTATGTCTGTCTGTCTGGGTCTCTGTCTGGTTGGCTGGCTGGCTGGCTGGCTCTCTGCTTGTCTGTCTGTCTCTCTGGGTCTCTGTCTGGCTCTCTGTCTGGCCTGTCTGGGTCTCTGTCTGGCTCTGTGTCTGTCTGTCTGTCTGTCTGTCTGGGTCTCTCTCTGGCCTTTCTGGGTCTCTGTCTGGCCTGTCTTTCTGTCTGTCTGGATTTCTGTCTGGCTCTCTGTCTGGCCTGTTCTGTCTGTCTGTCTGTCTGTATGTCTGTCTGGCCTGTCTGTCTGTCTGTCTGTCTGTCTGTCTGGCCTGTCAGTCTGTCTGTCTGGGTCTCTGTCTGGCTCTCCGTCTGGCCTGTCTGGGTCTTTGTCTGTCTGTCTGTCTGGCTGGCTGGCTGGCTGGCTGGCTGTCTGGCTGGCTCTCTGCCTGTCTGTCTGTGTGTCTGTCTGGATCTCTGTCTGGTCTGTCTGGGTCTCTGTCTGGCTCGGTGTCTGGCTCTGTGTCTGGCTCTGTGTCTGTCTGTCTGTCTGTCTGTCTTGGTCTATGTTTGGCCTGTTTTGGTCGTCTGAGTCTCTGTCTGGCTGTCTGTCTGCCTGTCTGTCTGTCTGGTTCTCTGTCTGGGTCTCTGTCTGGCTTGTTTGAGTCTCTGTTTGGCTGTTTGTCTGTCTGTCTGTCTGGGTATCTGTCTGGCTCTCTGTCTGGCCTGTCTGGGTCTCTGTCTGGCTCTCAGTCTGTCTCTTTGTCTGTCTGGGTTTCTGTCTGTCTCTCTGTCTGTCTCTCTGTCTGTCTGTCTGTCCATCTGGGTCTCTGTCTGTCTGTCTGACCTGTCTGTCTGTCTGTCTGTCTGGCCTGTCAGACTGTCTGTCTGGGTCTCTGTCTGGCTCTCCGTCTGGCCTGTCTGGGTCTCTGTCTGTCTCTGTGCCTGTTTGTCTGTATGTCTGTCTGTCTGGGTCTCTGTCTGGTTGGCTGGCTGGCTGGCTGGCTCTCTGCCTGTCTGTCTGTCTCTCTGTCTGGCTCTCTGTCTGGCCTGTCTGGCCTGTCTGGGTGTCTGTCTGTCTGGGTGTCTGTCTGTCTGGGTGTCTGTCTGGGTGTCTGTCTGGGTGTCTGTCTGTCTGTCTGTCTGTCTGTCTGTCTGTCTGTCTGTCTGTCTGTCTGTCTGTCTGTCTGTCTGTCTGTCTGTCTGTCTGTCTGTCTGTCTGTCTGTCTGTCTGTCTGTCTGTCTGTCTGTCTGTCTGTCTGTCTGTCTGTCTGTCTGTCTGTCTGTCTGTCTGTCTGTCTGTCTGTCTGTCTGTCTGTCTGTCTGTCTGTCTGTCTGTCTGTCTGTCTGTCTGTCTGTCTGTCTGTCTGTCTGTCTGTCTGTCTGTCTGTCTGTCTGTCTGTCTGTCTGTCTGTCTGTCTGTCTGTCTGTCTGTCTGTCTGTCTGTCTGTCTGTCTGTCTGTCTGTCTGTCTGTCTGTCTGTCTGTCTGTCTGTCTGTCTGTCTGTCTGTCTGTCTGTCTGTCTGTCTGTCTGTCTGTCTGTCTGTCTGTCTGTCTGTCTGTCTGTCTGTCTGTCTGTCTGTCTGTCTGTCTGTCTGTCTGTCTGTCTGTCTGTCTGTCTGTCTGTCTGTCTGTCTGTCTGTCTGTCTGTCTGTCTGTCTGTCTGTCTGTCTGTCTGTCTGTCTGTCTGTCTGTCTGTCTGTCTGTCTGTCTGTCTGTCTGTCTGTCTGTCTGTCTGTCTGTCTGTCTGTCTGTCTGTCTGTCTGTCTGTCTGTCTGTCTGTCTGTCTGT
>JAWPHD010018615.1:27500-39112 GCA_037043455.1 Cyrtodaria siliqua
CATTGTTGCCGTGTCATGGCTTGTACATGCAACTTCTGGGCTCACTTGGTAAGAGATTAACGTTGTGTCTTGATACAGGTTTGCTGCAATAATCATAACAAGTATCATAGTAACAACCATTACAACACGCCAGATAATAATGTACATATTCTTTACGTAATATCTTTATAAATAATAACCATTTGGACACTCAGATCGCAGAAAGAGCAACGTTATCTCTATTTTTTCTATTTACCCGTAAACGAATTACGTCCCTTGGACATAAAATGTCAACGAGTATCATTGTGCGTGCCATAGAGTGCCAGTGGCATTTCTGACGTGGTCATCTCTGTTGAAAGTACGTATACAAATGAAAAACTTACGGTGAAACTCATTGTTGCCGTGTCATGGCTTGTACATGCAACTTCTGGGCTCACTTGGTAAGAGATTAACGTTGTGTCTTGATACAGGTTTGCTGCAATAATCATAACAAGTATCATAGTAACAACCATTACAACACGCCAGATAATAATGTACATATTCTATACGTAATACCTTTATAAATAATAACCATTTGGACACTCAGATCGCAGAAAGAGCAACGTTATCTCTATTTTTTCTATTTACCCGTAAACGAATTACGTCCCTTGGACATAAAATGTCAACGAGTATCATTTTGCGTGCCATAGACTGCCAGTGGCATTTCTGACGTGGTCATCTCTGTTGAAAGTACGTATACAAATGAAAAACTTACGGTGAAACTCATTGTTGCCGTGTCATGGCTTGTACATGCAACTTCTGGGCTCACTTGGTAAGAGATTAACGTTGTGTCTTGATACAGGTTTGCTGCAATAATCATAACAAGTATCATAGTAACAACCATTACAACACGCCAGATAATATTGTACATATTCTATACGTAATACCTTTATAAATAATAACCATTTGGACACTCAGATCGCAGAAAGAGAAACGTTATCTCTATTTTTTCTATTTACCCGTAAACGAATTACGTCCCTTGGACATAAAATGTCAACGAGTATCATTTTGCGTGCCATAGAGTGTCAGTGGCATTTCTGACGTGGTCATCTATGTTGAAAGTACGTATACAAATGAAAAACTTACGGTGAAACTCATTGTTGCCGTGTCATGGCTTGTACATGCAACTTCTGGGCTCACTTGGTAAGAGATTAACGTTGTGTCTTGATACAGGTTTGCTGCAATAATCATAACAAGTATCATAGTAACAACCATTACAACACGCCAGATAATAATGTACATATTCTATACGTAATACCTTTATAAATAATAACCATTTGGACACTCAGATCGCAGAAAGAGCAACGTTATCTCTATTTTTTCTATTTACCCGTAAACGAATTACGTCCCTTGGACATAAAATGTCAACGAGTATCATTTTGCGTGCCATAGAGTGCCAGTGGCATTTCTGACGTGGTCATCTCTGTTGAAAGTACGTATACAAATGAAAAACTTACGGTGAAACTCATTGTTGCCGTGTCATGGCTTGTACATGCAACTTCTGGGCTCACTTGGTAAGAGATTAACGTTGTGTCTTGATACAGGTTTGCTGCAATAATCATAACAAGTATCATAGTAACAACCATTACAACACGCCAGATAATAATGTACATATTCTATACGTAATACCTTTATAAATAATAACCATTTAGACACTCAGATCGCAGAAAGAGCAACGTTATCTCTATTTTTTCTATTTCCCCGTAAACGAATTACGTCCCTTGGACATAAAATGTCAACGAGTATCATTTTGCGTGCCATAGAGTGCCAGTGGCATTTCTGACGTGGTCATCTCTGTTTAAAGTACGTATACAAATGAAAAACTTACGGTGAAACTCATTGTTGCCGTGTCATGGCTTGTACATGCAACTTCTGGGCTCACTTGGTAAGAGATTAACGTTGTGTCTTGATACAGGCTTGCTGCAATAATCATAACAAGTATCATAGTAACAACCATTACAACACGCCAGATAATAATGTACATTTTCTTTACGTAATACCTTTATAAATAATAACCATTTGGACACTCAGATCGCAGAAAGAGCAACGTTATCTCTATTTTTTCTATTTACCCGTAAACGAATTACGTCCCTTGGACATAAAATGTCAACGAGTATCATTGTGCGTGCCATAGAGTGCCAGTGGCATTTCTGACGTGGTCATCTCTGTTGAAAGTACGTATACAAATGAAAAACTTACGGTGAAACTCATTGTTGCCGTGTCATGGCTTGTACATGCAACTTCTGGGCTCACTTGGTAAGAGATTAACGTTGTGTCTTGATACAGGTTTGCTGCAATAATCATAACAAGTATCAAAGTAACAACCATTACAACACGCCAGATAATAATGTACATATTCTATACGTAATACCTTTATAAATAATAACCATTTGGACACTCAGATCGCAGAAAGAGCAACGTTATCTCTATTTTTTCTATTTACCCGTAAACGAATTACGTCCCTTGGACATAAAATGTCAACGAGTATCATTTTGAGTGCCATAGACTGCCAGTGGCATTTCTGACGTGGTCATCTCTGTTGAAAGTACGTATACAAATGAAAAACTTACGGTGAAACTCATTGTTGCCGTGTCATGGCTTGTACATGCAACTTCTGGGCTCACTTGGTAAGAGATTAACGTTGTGTCTTGATACAGGTTTGCTGCAATAATCATAACAAGTATCATAGTAACAACCATTACAACACGCCAGATAATAATGTACATATTCTATACGTAATACCTTTATAAATAATAACCATTTGGACACTCAGATCGCAGAAAGAGCAACGTTATCTCTATTTTTTCTATTTACCCGTAAACGAATTACGTCCCTTGGACATAACATGTCAACGAGTATCATTTTGCGTGCCATAGACTGCCAGTGGCATTTCTGACGTGGTCATCTCTGTTGAAAGTACGTATACAAATGAAAAACTTACGGTGAAACTCATTGTTGCCGTGTCATGGCTTGTACATGCAACTTCTGGGCTCACTTGGTAAGAGATTAACGTTGTGTCTTGATACAGGTTTGCTGCAATAATCATAACAAGTATCATAGTAACAACCATTACAACACGCCAGATAATATTGTACATATTCTATACGTAATACCTTTATAAATAATAACCATTTGGACACTCAGATCGCAGAAAGAGAAACGTTATCTCTATTTTTTCTATTTACCCGTAAACGAATTACGTCCCTTGGACATAAAATGTCAACGAGTATCATTTTGCGTGCCATAGAGTGTCAGTGGCATTTCTGACGTGGTCATCTATGTTGAAAGTACGTATACAAATGAAAAACTTACGGTGAAACTCATTGTTGCCGTGTCATGGCTTGTACATGCAACTTCTGGGCTCACTTGGTAAGAGATTAACGTTGTGTCTTGATACAGGTTTGCTGCAATAATCATAACAAGTATCATAGTAACAACCATTACAACACGCCAGATAATAATGTACATATTCTATACGTAATACCTTTATAAATAATAACCATTTGGACACTCAGATCGCAGAAAGAGCAACGTTATCTCTATTTTTTCTATTTACCCGTAAACGAATTACGTCCCTTGGACATAAAATGTCAACGAGTATCATTTTGCGTGCCATAGAGTGCCAGTGGCATTTCTGACGTGGTCATCTCTGTTGAAAGTACGTATACAAATGAAAAACTTACGGTGAAACTCATTGTTGCCGTGTCATAGCTTGTACATGCAACTTCTGGGCTCACTTGGTAAGAGATTAACGTTGTGTCTTGATACAGGTTTGCTGCAATAATCATAACAAGTATCATAGTAACAACCATTACAACACGCCAGATAATAATGTACATATTCTATACGTAATACCTTTATAAATAATAACCATTCCGACACTCAGATCGCAGAAAGAGCAACGTTATCTCTATTTTTTCTATTTCCCCGTAAACGAATTACGTCCCTTGGACATAAAATGTCAACGAGTATCATTTTGCGTGCCATAGAGTGCCAGTGGCATTTCTGACGTGGTCATCTCTGTTTAAAGTACGTATACAAATGAAAAACTTACGGTGAAACTCATTGTTGCCGTGTCATGGCTTGTACATGCAACTTCTGGGCTCACTTGGTAAGAGATTAACGTTGTGTCTTGATACAGGCTTGCTGCAATAATCATAACAAGTATCATAGTAACAACCATTACAACACGCCAGATAATAATGTACATATTCTTTACGTAATACCTTTATAAATAATAACCATTTGGATACTCAGATCGCAGAAAGAGCAACGTTATCTCTATTTTTTCTATTTACCCGTAAACGAATTACGTCCCTTGGACATAAAATGTCAACGAGTATCATTGTGCGTGCCATAGAGTGCCAGTGGCATTTCTGACGTGGTCATAACTGTTGAAAGTACGTATACAAATGAAAAACTTACGGTGAAACTCATTGTTGCCGTGTCATGGCTTGTACATGCAACTTCTGGGCTCACTTGGTAAGAGATTAACGTTGTGTCTTGATACAGGTTTGCTGCAATAATCATAACAAGTATCAAAGTAACAACCATAACAACACGCCAGATAATAATGTACATATTCTATACGTAATACCTTTATAAATAATAACCATTTGGACACTCAGATCGCAGAAAGAGCAACGTTATCTCTATTTTTTCTATTTACCCGTAAACGAATTACGTCCCTTGGACATACAATGTCAACGAGTATCATTTTGCGTGCCATAGACTGCCAGTGGCATTTCTGACGTGGTCATCTCTGTTGAAAGTACGTATACAAATGAAAAACTTACGGTGAAACTCATTGTTGCCGTGTCATGGCTTGTACATGCAACTTCTGGGCTCACTTGGTAAGAGATTAACGTTGTGTCTTGATACAGGTTTGCTGCAATAATCATAACAAGTATCATAGTAACAACCATTACAACACGCCAGATAATATTGTACATATTCTATACGTAATACCTTTATAAATAATAACCATTTGGACACTCAGATCGCAGAAAGAGAAACGTTATCTCTATTTTTTCTATTTACCCGTAAACGAATTACGTCCCTTGGACATAAAATGTCAACGAGTATCATTTTGCGTGCCATAGAGTGCCAGTGGCATTTCTGACGTGGTCATTTCTGTTGAAAGTACGTATACAAATGAAAAACTTACGGTGAAACTCATTGTTGCCGTGTCATGGCTTGTACATGCAACTTCTGCGCTCACTTGGTAAGAGATTAACGTTGTGTCTTGATACAGGTTTGCTGCAATAATCATAACAAGTATCATAGTAACAACCATTACAACACGCCAGATAATAATGTACATATTCTTTACGTAATACCTTTATAAATAATAACCATTTGGACACTCAGATCGCAGAAAGAGCAACGTTATCTCTATTTTTTCTATTTACCCGTAAACGAATTACGTCCCTTGGACATAAAATGTCAACGAGTATCATTTTGCGTGCCATAGAGTGCCAGTGGCATTACTTACGTGGTCATCTCTGTTGAAAGTACGTATACAAATGAAAAACTTACAGTGAAACTCATTGTTGCCGTGTCATGGCTTGTACATGCAACTTCTGGGCTCACTTGGTAAGAGATTAACGTTGTGTCTTGATACAGGTTTGCTGCAATAATCATAACAAGTATCATAGTAACAACCATTACAACACGCCAGATAATAATGTACATATTCTATACGTAATACCTTTATAAATAATAACCATTTGGACACTCAGATCGCAGAAAGAGCAACGTTATCTCTATTTTTTTCTATTTACCCGTAAACGAATTACGTCCCTTGGACATAACATGTCAACGAGTATCATTTTGCGTGTCATAGAGTGCCAGTGGCATTTCTGACGTTGTCATCTCTGTTGAAATTACGTATACAAATGAAAAACTTACGGTGAAACTCATTGTTGCCGTGTCATGGCTTGTACATGCAACTTCTGGGCTCACTTGGTAAGAGATTAACGTTGTGTCTTGATACAGGTTTGCTGCAATAATCATAACAAGTATCATAGTAACAACCATTACAACACGCTAGATAATAATGTACATATTCTTTACGTAATACCTTTATAAATAATAACCATTTGGACACTCAGATCGCAGAAAGAGCAACGTTATCTCTATTTTTTCTATTTACCCGTAAACGAATTACGTCCCTTGGACATAAAATGTCAACGAGTATCATTTTGCGTGCCATAGAGTGCCAGTGGCATTTCTGACGTGGTCATCTCTGTTGAAAGTACGTATACAAATGAAAAACTTACGGTGAAACTCATTGTTGCCGTGTCATGGCTTGTACATGCAACTTCTGGGCTCACTAGGTAAGAGATTAACGTTGTGTCTTGATACAGGTTTGCTGCAATAATCATAACAAGTATCATAGTAACAACCATTACAACACGCCAGATAATAATGTACATATTCTATACGTAATACCTTTATAAATAATAACCATTTGGACACTCAGATCGCAGAAAGAGCAACGTTATCTCTATTTTTTCTATTTACCCGTAAACGAATTACGTCCCTTGGACATAAAATGTCAACGAGTATCATTTTGCGTGCCATAGAGTGCCAGTGGCATTTCTGACGTGGTCATCTCTGTTGAAAGTACGTATACAAATGAAAAACTTACGGTGAAACTCATTGTTGCCGTGTCATGGCTTGTACATGCAACTTCTGGGCTCACTTGGTAAGAGATTAACGTTGTGTCTTGATACAGGTTTGCTGCAATAATCATAACAAGTATCATAGTAACAACCATTACAACATGCCAGATAATAATGTACATATTCTATACGTAATACCTTTATAAATAATAACCATTTGGACACTCAGATCGCAGAAAGAGCAACGTTATCTCTATTTTTTCTATTTACCCGTAAACGAATTACGTCCCTTGGACATAAAATGTCAACGAGTATCATTTTGCGTGCCATAGAGTGCCAGTGGCATTTCTGACGTGGTCATCTCTGTTGAAAGTACGTATACAAATGAAAAACTTACGGTGAAACTCATTGTTGCCGTGTCATGGCTTGTACATGCAACTTCTGGGCTCACTTGGTAAGAGATTAACGTTGTGTCTTGATACAGGTTTGCTGCAATAATCATAACAAGTATCATAGTAACAACCACTACAACACGCCAGATAATAATGTACATATTCTATACGTAATACCTTTATAAATAATAACCATTTGGACACTCAGATCGCAGAAAGAGCAACGTTATCTCTATTTTTTCTATTTACCCGTAAACGAATTACGTCCCTTGGACATAAAATGTCAACGAGTATCATTTTGCGTGCCATAGACTGCCAGTGGCATTTCTGACGTGGTCATCTGTGTTGAAAGTACGTATACAAATGAAAAACTTACGGTGAAACTCATTGTTGCCGTGTCATGGCTTGTACATGCAATTTCTGGGCTCACTTGGTAAGAGATTAACGTTGTGTCTTGATACAGGTTTGCTGCAATAATCATAACAAGTATCATAGTAACAACCATTACAACACGCCAGATAATATTGTACATATTCTATACGTAATACCTTTATAAATAATAACCATTTGGACACTCAGATCGCAGAAAGAGAAACGTTATCTCTATTTTTTCTATTTACCCGTAAACGAATTACGTCCCTTGGACATAAAAATGTCAACGAGTATCATTTTGCATGCCATAGAGTGCCAGTGGCATTTCTGACGTGGTCATCTATGTTGAAAGTACGTATACAAATGAAAAACTTACGGTGAAACTCATTGTTGCCGTGTCATGGCTTGTTCATGCAACCTCTGGGCTCACTTGGTAAGAGATTAACGTTGTGTCTTGATACAGGTTTGCTGCAATAATCATAACAATATCATAGTAACAACCATTACAACACGCCAGATAATAATGTACATATTCTATACGTAATACCTTTATAAATAATAACCATTTGGACACTCAGATCGCAGAAAGAGCAACGTTATCTCTATTTTTTCTATTTACCCGTAAACGAATTACGTCCCTTGGACATAAAATGTCAACGAGTATCATTTTGCGTGCCATAGAGTGCCAGTGGCATTTCTGACGTGGTCATCTCTGTTGAAAGTACGTATACAAATGAAAAACTTACGGTGAAACTCATTGTTGCCGTGTCATGGCTTGTACATGCAACTTCTGCGCTCACTTGGTAAGAGATTAACGTTGTGTCTTGATACAGGTTTGCTGCAATAATCATAACAAGTATCATAGTAACAACCATTACAACACGCCAGATAATAATGTACATATTCTTTACGTAATACCTTTATAAATAATAACCATTTGGACACTCAGATCGCAGAAAGAGCAACGTTATCTCTATTTTTTCTATTTACACGTAAACGAATTACGTCCCTTGGACATAAAATGTCAACGAGTATCATTTTGCGTGCCATAGAGTGCCAGTGGCATTACTGACGTGGTCATCTCTGTTGAAAGTACGTATACAAATGAAAAACTTACGGTGAAACTCATTGTTGCCGTGTCATGGCTTGTACATGCAACTTCTGGGCTCACTTGGTAAGAGATTAACGTTGTGTCTTGATACAGGTTTGCTGCAATAATCATAACAAGTATCATAGTAACAACCATTACAACACGCCAGATAATATTGTACATATTCTATACGTAATACCTTTATAAATAATAACCATTTGGACACTCAGATCGCAGAAAGAGAAACGTTATCTCTATTTTTTCTATTTACCCGTAAACGAATTACGTCCCTTGGACATAAAATGTCAACGAGTATCATTTTGCGTGCCATAGAGTGCCAGTGGCATTTCTGACGTGGTCATCTATGTTGAAAGTACGTATACAAATGAAAAACTTACGGTGAAACTCATTGTTGCCGTGTCATGGCTTGTACATGCAACTTCTGGGCTCACTTGGTAAGAGATTAACGTTGTGTCTTGATACAGGTTTGCTGCAATAATCATAACAAGTATCATAGTAACAACCATTACAACACGCCAGATAATAATGTACATATTCTTTACGTAATACCTTTATAAATAATAACCATTTGGACACTCAGATCGCAGAAAGAGCAACGTTATCTCTATTTTTTTTATTTACCCGTAAACGAATTACGTCCCTTGGACATAAAATGTCAACGAGTATCATTTTGCGTGCCATAGAGTGCCAGTGGCATTTCTGACGTGGTCATCTCTGTTGAAAGTACGTATACAAATGAAAAACTTACGGTGAAACTCATTGTTGCCGTGTCATGGCTTGTACATGCAACTTCTGGGCTCACTAGGTAAGAGATTAACGTTGTGTCTTGATACAGGTTTGCTGCAATAATCATAACAAGTATCATAGTAACAACCATTACAACACGCCAGATAATAATGTACATATTCTATACGTAATACCTTTATAAATAATAACCATTTGGACACTCTGATCGCAGAAAGAGCAACGTTATCTCTATTTTTTCTATTTACCCGTAAACGAATTACGTCCCTTGGACATAAAATGTCAACGAGTATCATTTTGCGTGCCATAGAGTGCCAGTGGCATTTCTGACGTGGTCATCTCTGTTGAAAGTACGTATACAAATGAAAAACTTACGGTGAAACTCATTGTTGCCGTGTCATGGCTTGTACATGCAACTTCTGGGCTCACTTGGTAAGAGATTAACGTTGTGTCTTGATACAGGTTTGCTGCAATAATCATAACAAGTATCATAGTAACAACCATTACAACATGCCAGATAATAATGTACATATTCTTTACGTAATACCTTTATAAATAATAACCATTTGGACACTCAGATCGCAGAAAGAGCAACGTTATCTCTATTTTTTCTATTTACCCGTAAACGAATTACGTCCCTTGGACATAAAATGTCAACGAGTATCATTTTGCGTGCCATAGAGTGCCAGTGGCATTTCTGACGTGGTCATCTCTGTTGAAAGTACGTATACAAATGAAAAACTTACGGTGAAACTCATTGTTGCCGTGTCATGGCTTGTACATGCAACTTCTGGGCTCATTTGGTAAGAGATTAACGTTGTGTCTTGATACAGGTTTGCTGCAATAATCATAACAAGTATCATAGTAACAACCATTACAACACGCCAGATAATATTGTACATATTCTATACGTAATACCTTTATAAATAATAACAATTTGGACACTCAGATCGCAGAAAGAGCAACGTTATCTCTATTTTTTCTATTTACTCGAAAACGAATTACGTCCCTTGGACATAAAATGTCAACGAGTATCATTTTGCGTGCCATAGAGTGCCAGTGGCAATTCTGACGTGGTCATCTCTGTTGAAAGTACGTATACAAATGAAAAACTTACGGTGAAACTCATTGTTGCCGTGTCATGGCTTGTACATGCAACTTCTGGGCTCACTTGGTAAGAGATTAACGTTGTGTCTTGATACAGGTTTGCTGCAATAATCATAACAAGTATCATAGTAACAACCATTACAACACGCCAGATAATAATGTACATATTCTTTACGTAATACCTTTATAAATAATAACCATTTGGACACTCAGATCGCAGAAAGAGCAACGTTATCTCTATTTTTTCTATTTACCCGTAAACGAATTACGTCCCTTGGACATTAAATGTCAACGAGTATCATTTTGCGTGCCATAGAGTGCCAGTGGCATTTCTGAGGTGGTCATCTCTGTTGAAAGTACGTATACAAATGAAAAACATACGGTGAAACTCATTGTTGCCGTGTCATGGCTTGTACATGCAACTTCTGGGCTCACTTGGTAAGAGATTAACGTTGTGTCTTGATACAGGTTTGCTGCAATAATCATAACAAGTATCATAGTAACAACCATTACAACACGCCAGATAATAATGTACATATTCTATACGTAATACCTTTATAAATAATAACCATTTGGACACTCAGATCGCAGAAAGAGCAACGTTATCTCTATGTTTTCTATTTACCCGTAAACGAATTACGTCCCTTGGACATAAAATGCCAACGAGTATCATTTTGCGTGCCATAGAGTGCCAGTGGCATTTCTGACGTGGTCATCTCTGTTGAAAGTACGTATACAAATGAAAAACTTACGGTGAAACTCATTGTTGCCGTGTCATGGCTTGTACATGCAACTTCTGGGCTCACTTGGTAAGAGATTAACGTTGTGTCTTGATACAGGTTTGCTGCAATAATCATAACAAGTATTATAGTAACAACCATTACAACACGCCAGATAATATTGTACATATTCTATACGTAATACCTTTATAAATAATAACCATTTGGACACTCAGATCGCAGAAAGAGCAACGTTATCTCTATTTTTTCTATTTACCCGTAAACGAATTACGTCCCTTGGACATAAAATGTCAACGAGTATCATTTTGCGTGCCATAGACTGCCAGTGGCATTTCTGACGTGGTCATCTCTGTTGAAAGTACGTATACAAATGAAAAACTTACGGTGAAACTCATTGTTGCCGTGTCATGGCTTGTACATGCAACTTCTGGGCTCACTTGGTAAGAGATTAACGTTGTGTCTTGATACAGGTTTGCTGCAATAATCATAACAAGTATCATAG
>JAWPHD010018616.1:0-39112 GCA_037043455.1 Cyrtodaria siliqua
CACTAGATGCCCCATCCCAACATCATGTAAAACACCACTAGATGCCCTATCCCAACATCATGTAAAACACCACTAGATGCCCTATCCCAACATCATGTAAAACAACACTAGATGCCCTATCCAACATCATGTCAAACACCACTAGATGCCCCATCCCAACATCATGTAAAACACCACTAGATGCTTTATCCCAGCATCATGTTAAACACCACTAGATGCCCTATGCAACATCATGTAAAACACTACCTACTAGATGCCCTTTCCAACATCATGTAAAACACTACTAGATGCCCTATACAACATCATGTAAATCACCACTAGATGCCCTATTCAACATCATGTAAAATACAACTAGATGCCCCATACCAACATCATGTAAGACACCACTGGATGCACTATCCCAACATCATGTAAAACACCACTAGATGCCCTATACCAACATCATGTAAAACACCACTAGATGCCCTATCCCAAATTCATGTAAAACACCACTAGATGCCCTATCCCAACATCATATAAAACAACAATAGATGTCCTATGCAACATCATGTAAAACACCACTAGATGTCCTATCCAACATCATGTAAGACACCACTAGAAGACCCATCCCAACATCATGTAAGACACCACTAGATGCCCTATCCCAACATTATGTAAAACACAAATAGATGTCCTATCCAACATCATGTAAAACACCACTTGATGTCCTATCCCAACATCACACAAGCAGATGTGTTATCCTATATATAAACACCACCATATGCCCTATCCCAACATCACGGGTGTGTTGTATCACATGTATAACACCTATCCCAACACCAAACAAATATGAGGTGTTGTCCCAGATGTAGAACACCACTAGATGCCCTATCCCAACATCGCACACAGAGGGGTAAAACACTAGATGCCCTATCCAACATCAAGTAAAACACGACTAGATGCCCTATCCAACATCATGTAAAACACTACTAGATGCCCTATCCAACATCATGTAAAACATCACTAGATGGCCTATCCAACATCATGTAAAACACCACTAGATGTCCTATCCAACATCATGTAAAACACCACTAGATGCCCTATCCCAACATCATGTAAAACACCACTAGATGCCCTATCCCAACATAATGTAAAATACCACTAGATGACCTACCCCAACACCATGTAAAACAACACTAGATGCCCTATCCAACATCATGTAAAACACCACTAGATGCCCTATCCAACATCATGTAAAACACTACTAGATGCTCTATCCAACATCATGTAAAACACCACTAGATGCCCTATCCAACATCATGTAAAACACTACTAGATGCCCTATCCAACATCATGTAAAACACCGCTAGATGTCCTATCCCAACATCACACACCCATGATGTGTTGTCCCAGATGTAAAACACCGCTAGATGTCCTATCCCAACATCACACACCCATGATGTGTTGTCCCAGATGTAAAACATCACTAGATGTCTATCCCAACATCACACACCCAGGATACGTTGTCCCAGATGTAAAACACCACTAGATGGCCTATCCCAACATCGCACACAGAGGGGTAAAACACTAGATGCCCTATCCAACATCAAGTAAAACACGACTAGATGCCCTATATCCAACATCATGTAAAACACTACTAGATGCCCTATCCAACATCATGTAAAACATCACTAGATGGCCTATCCAACATCATGTAAAACACCACTAGATGTCCTATCCAACATCATGTAAAACACCACTAGATGCCCTATCCCAACATCATGTAAAACACCACTAGATGCCCTATTCCAACATAATGTATAACACCACTAGATGACCTACCCCAACACCATGTAAAACAACACTAGATGCCCTATCCAACATCATGTAAAACACCACTAGATGCCCTATCCACATCATGTAAAACACTACTAGATGCCCTATCCAACATCACGTAAAACACCACTAGATGCCCTATCCAACATCATGTAAAACACTACTAGATGCCCTATCCAACTAATGTAAAACACCACTAGATGCCCTATCCAACATCATGTAAAACACTACTAGATGCCCTATCCAACATCATGTAAAACACTACTTGATGCCCTATCCAACATCATGTAAAACACTAGATGCCCTATCCAAGCATCATGTAAAACACTACTAGATGCCCTATCCAACATCATGTAAAACACCACTAGATGCCCTATCCAACATCATGTAAAACACTACTAGATGCCCTATCCAACATCATGTAAAACACCACTAGATGCCCTATCCAACATCATGTAAAACACCACTAGATGCCCTATGCCAACATCATGTAAAACACCACTGGATGCCCTATCCAACATCATGTACAACACCACTAGATGCCCCATCATAACATCATGTAAAACGACCACTAGATGCCCTATCCAACATCATGTAAAACACCACCAGATGCCCCATCCCAACATCCTGTAAAACACCACTAGATGCCCTATCCAACATCATGTAAAACACCACTAGATGCTCCATCCCAACATCATGTAAAACACCACTAGATGCCCCATCCCAACATCATGTAAAACACCATTAGATGCCCCATCCCAACACCATGTAAAATAAAACACCACTAGATGCCATATCCCAACATCATGTAAAACACCACTAGATGCCCTATCCAACATCATGTAAAACACCACTAGATGCCCTATACAACATCATGTAAAACACCACTAGATGCCCTATCCAACATCATGTAAAACACCACTAGATGCCCCCTTTACAACATCATGTCAAATACCACTAGATGCTCTATCCCAACATCATGTAAAACACCACTAGATGTCCTATCCCAACATCACACAACCATATGTGTTATCCCATATGTAAACACCATCAGATGCCCATCAGATGCCCTATCCCAATATCACACACCCAGGATGTGTTGTATCAGATGTATAACACCTAGATGCCCTATCCCAACATCACACAAATATGAGGTGTTGTCCCAGATGTAGAACACGACTAGATGCCCTATCCCAACATCAGCACTCATGTGTTATCCCAGATGTAAACACCACTTGATGTCCTATACCCACATTGCACACCCATTATGTGTTGTACCAGATGTAAAACACCGCTAGATGTCCTATCTCAACATAACACACCCATGATGTGTTGTCCCAGATGTAAAACATCACTAGATGTCCTATCCCAACATCACACACCCAGGATACGTTGTCCAGATGTAAAACACCACTAGATGCCCTATCCCAACATCGCACACAGAGGTGTAAAACACTAGATGCCCTATCCAACATCATGTAAAACACTACTAGATGCCCTATCCAACATCATGTAAAACATCACTAGATGCCCTATCCAACATCATGTAAAACACCACTAGATGCCCTATCCCAACATAATGTAAAATACCACTAGATGCCCTATCGCAACACCATGTAAAACAACACTAGATGCCCTATCAAACATCATGCAAAACACTACTAGATGCCCTATCCAACATCATGTAAAGCACCACTAGATGCCCTATCCCAACATCATGTAAAACACCACTAGATGCCCTATCCCAACAGCATGTAAAACACCACTGGATGCCCTATCCAACATCATGTACAACACCACTAGATGCCCCATCATAACATCATGTAAAACACCACTAAATGCCCCATCCCAACATCATGTAAAACACCACTAGATGACCTATCCAAAATCATGTAAAACACCACTAGATGCCCCATCCCAACATCATGTAAAACACCACTAGATGCACTATCCAACATCATGTAAAACACCACTAGATGCCCTATCCAACATCATGTAAAACACCACTAGATGCCCTATCCCAACATCATGTAAAACACAACTAGATGCCCTATCCCAACATCATTTAAAACACTACTGGATGCCCTATACAACATCATGTACAACACCACTAGATTCCCCATCATAACATCATGTAAAACACCACTAGATGCACCATCCCAACATCATGTAAAACACCTCTAGATGACCTATCCAACATCATGTAAAACACCACTAGATGCCCCATCCCAACATCATGTAAAACACCACTAGATGCCACATCCCAACATCATGTAAACACCACTAGATGCCCTATCCAACATCATGTAAAACACCACTAGATGCCCCATCCCAACATCATGTAAAACACCACTAGATGCCCATCCCAACATCATGTAAAACGACACTAGATGCCCCTTCCCAACATCATGTAAAATAAAACACCACTAGATGCCATATCCCAACATCATGTAAAACACCACTAGATGCCCTATCCAACATCATGTAAAACACCACTAGATGCCCTATCCAACATCATTTTAAACACCACTAGATGACCTATCCAGCATCATGTAAAACACCACTAGATGCCACATTCCAACATCATGTCAAATACCACTAGATGCTCTATCCCTACATCATGTAAAACACCACTAGATTCCCTATCCAACATCATGTAAAACACTACTAGAAGCCCTATCCAACATCATGTAAAACCTACTAGATGCCCTATCCAACATTATGTAAAAACACCACTAGATGCCCTATCCAACATCATGTAAAAACAACACTAGATGGTCTATCCCGACATCATGTAAAACACCACTAGATGCCCTATCCAACATCATGTAAAACACTACTATATGGCCTATCCAACATCATGTAAAATACCACTAGATGCTGCATCCCAACATCATGTAAGACACCTATAGATGCCCTATCCCAACATCATGTAAAACACCACAAGATGCCCTATACCGACATCATGTAAAATACCATTAGATGTCCGATCCCAACATAATGTAAGATACCACTAGATGCCCTATCCCAACATCATGTAAAACACCACTAGATGTCCTATCCAACATCATGTAAAGAACCACTAGATGTCCTATCCAACATCATATAAGACACCACTAGATGCTCTATCCCAACATCATGTACAACACCACTAGATGCCATATCCAACATCATGTAAAACACCACTAGATGCCCAATCCAACATCATGTAAAACACCACTAGATGACCTATCCAGCTATCATGTAAAACACCACTAGATGATCTATCCAGCATCATGTAAAACACCACTAGATGCCACATTCCAACATCATGTCAAATACCACTAGATGCTCTATCCCTACATCATGTCAAACACCACTAGATTCCCTATCCAACATCATGTAAAACACTACTAGAAGCCCTATAAAACATCATGTAAAACCTACTAGATGCCCTATCCAACATCATGTAAAACACCACTAGATGCCCTATCCAACATCATGTAAAACAACACTAGATGGTCTATCCCAACATCATGTAAAACACCACTAGATGCCCTATCCAACATCATGTAAAACACTAATAGATGGCCTATCCAACATCATGTAAAACACCACTAGATGCTCTATCCAACATCATGTAAAACACCACTAGATGCTGCATCCCAACATCATGTAAGACACCTATAGATGCCATATCCCAACATCATGTAAAACACCACAAGATGCCCTATACCGACATCATGTAAAATACCATTATATGTCCCATCCCAACATCATGTAAGATACCACTAGATGCCCCTATCCCAACATCATGTAAAACACCACTAGATGTCCTATCCAACATCATGTAAATAACCACTAGATGTCCTATCCAACATCATATAAGACACCACTAGATGCTCTATCCCAACATCATGTAAAACACCACTAGATGCCCTATCCAAACATCATGTAAAACACTCCTAGATGCTCTATCCAACATCATATAAAACACTACTATATGCCCAATCCAACATCATGTACAACACCACTAGATGTCCTATCTAACATCATGTAAAACACCACTAGATGCCCCATTCCAACATCATGTAAGACACCACTAGATGCCCTATCCCAACATCATGTAAAATACCACTAGATGCCCTATCCCAATATCATGTAAAACACCACTAGATGCCCAATCCCAACATCATGTAAAACACCACTAGATGTCCTATCCAACATCATGTAAAACACCACTAGATGCCCTATCCCAGCATCATGTAAAACACAACTAGATGCCCTATCCCAACATCATGTAAAACATCACTAGATGCCCTATCCCAACGTCATGTAAAACACCACTAGATGCCCTATCCCAACATCATGTAAAATACCACTAGATTCACTATCCCAACGTCATGTAAAACACCACTAGATGCTCTATTCCGACATCATGTAAAACACTACTAGATGCCCAATCCCGACATCATGTAAAACACCACTAGATGCCCTATCCCGACGTCATGTAAAACACCAATAGATGCCCTATCCCAACATCATGTAAAATACCACTAGATGCACTATCCCAACGTCATGTAAAACACCACTAGATGCCCTATCCCGACAACATGTAAAACACCACTGGATGGTCTATCCCAACATCATGTAAAACACCACTAGATGCCCTATCCAACATCATGTAAAACACTAATATATGGCCTATCCAACATCATGTAAAACACCACTAGATGCTCTATCCAACATCATGTAAAACACCACTAGATGCTGCCTCCCAACATCATGTAAGACACCTATAGATGCCCTATCCCAACATCATGTAAAACACAACAAGATGCCCTATACCGACATCATGTAAAATACCATTAGATGTCCCATCCCAACATCATGTAAGATACCACTAGATGCCCTATCCCAACATCATGTAAAGAACCACTAGATGTCCTATCCAACATCATGTAAATAACCACTAGATGTCCTATCCAACATCATATAAGACACCACTAGATGCTCTATCCCAACATCATGTAAAACACCACTAGATGCCCTATCCAAACATCATGTAAAACACTCCTAGATGCTCTATCCAACATCATGTAAAACACTACTAGATGCCCTATCCAACATCATGTAAAACACCACTAGATGTCCTATCTAACATCATGTAAAACACCACTAGATGCCCCATTCCAACATCATGTAAGACACCACTCGATGCCCTATCCCAACATCATGTAAAATACCACTAGATGCCCTATCCCAATATCATGTAAAACACCACTAGATGCCCAATCCCAACATCATGTAAAACACCACTAGATGTCCTATCCAACATCATGTAAAACACCACTAGATGCCCTATCCCAGCATCATATAAAACACAACTAGATGCCCTATCCCAACATCATGTTAAACACCACTAGATGCCCTATCCCAACGTCATGTAAAACACCACTAGATGCCCTATCCCAACATCATGTAAAATACCTCTAGATGCACTATCCCAACGTCATGTAAAACACCACTAGATGCTCTATCCCGACATCATGTAAAACACTACTAGATGCCCAATCCCGACATCATGTAAAACACCACTAGATGCCCTATCCCGACGTCATGTAAAACACCACTAGATGCCCTATCCCAACATCATGTAAAATACCACTAGATGCACTATCCCAACGTCATGTAAAACACCACTAGATGCCCTATCCCGACAACATGTAAAACACCACTGAATGCCCTATCCAACATCATGTACAACACCACTAGATGCCCCATCCCAACATCATGTAAAACACCACTAGATGACCTATCCAACATCATGTAAAACACAACTAGATGCCCCATCCCAACATCATATAAAACACCACTAGATTCCCTATCCAACATCATGTAAAACACCACTAGATGCCCTATCCAACATCATGTAAAACACCACTAGATGCCCTATCCCAACATCATGTAAAACACCACTAGATGCCCTATCCCAACATCATGTAAAACACCACTGGATGCCCTATCCAACATCATGTACAACACCACTAGATGCCCCATCATAACATCATGTAAAACACCACTAGATGCCCCATCCCAACATCATGTAAAACACCACTAGATGACCTATCCAACATCATGTAAAACACCACTAGATGCCACATCCCAACATCATGTAAACACCACTAGATGCCCTATCCAATATCATGTAAAACACCACTAGATGCCCCATCCCAACATCTTGTAAAACACCACTAGATGCCCAATCCCAACATCATGTAAAACACCACTAGATACCCCATCCCAACATCATGTAAAATAAAACACCACTAGATGCCCCATCCCAACATCATGTAAAATAAAACACCACTAGATGCCATATCCCAACTTCATGTAAAGCACCACCAGATGCCCTAGCGAACATCATGTAAAACACCACTAGATGCCCTATCCAACATCATGTAAAACACCACTAGATGACCTATCCAACATCATGTAAACACCACTAGATGCCACATTCAACATCATGTCAAAAACCACTAGATGCTCTATCCCTACATCATGTAAAACACCACTAGATGCCCTATCCAACATCATGTAAAACACTACTAGATGCCCTATCCAACATCATGTAAAACCTACTAGATGCCCTATCCAACATCATGTAAAACACCACTAGATTCCCTATCCAACATCATGTAAAACACTACTAGAAGCCCTATAAAACATCATGTAAAACCTACTAGATGCCCTATCCAACATCATGTAAAACACCACTAGATGCCCTATCCAACATCATGTAAAACAACACTAGATGGTCTATCCCAACATCATGTAAAACACCACTAGATGCCCTATCCAACATCATGTAAAACACTAATAGATGGCCTATCCAACATCATGTAAAACACCACTAGATGCTCTATCCAACATCATGTAAAACACCACTAGATGCTGCATCCCAACATCATGTAAGACACCTATAGATGCCATATCCCAACATCATGTAAAACACCACAAGATGCCCTAAACCGACATCATGTAAAATACCATTAGATGTCCCATCCCAACATCATGTAAGATACCACTAGATGCCCTATCCCAACATCATGTAAAACACCACTAGATGTCCTATCCAACATCATGTAAATAACCACTAGATGTCCTATCCAACATCATATAAGACACCACTAGATGCTCTATCCCAACATCATGTAAAACACCACTAGATGCCCTATCCAAACATCATGTAAAACACTCCTAGATGCTCTATCCAACATCATGTAAAACACTACTAGATGCCCAATCCAACATCATGTAAAACACCACTAGATGTCCTATCTAACATCATGTAAAACACCACTAGATGCCCCATTCCAACATCATGTAAGACACCACTAGATGCCCTATCCCAACATCATGTAAAATACCACTAGATGCCCTATCCCAATATCATGTAAAACACCACTAGATGCCCAATCCCAACATCATGTAAAACACCACTAGATGTCCTATCCAACATCATGTAAAACACCACTAGATGCCCTATCCCAGCATCATGTAAAACACAACTAGATGCCCTATCCCAACATCATGTAAAACATCACTAGATGCCCTATCCCAACGTCATGTAAACCACCACTAGATGCCCTATCCCAACATCATGTAAAATACCACTAGATGCACTATCCCAACGTCATGTAAAACACCACTAGATGCTCTATCCCGACGTCATGTAAAACACTACTAGATGCCCAATCCCGACATCATGAAAAACACCAATAGATGCCCTATCCCGACGTCATGTAAAACACCACTAGATGCCCCATCCCAACATCATGTAAAATACCACTAGATGCACTATCCCAACGTCATGTAAAACACCACTAGATGCCCTATCCCGACAACATGTAAAACACCACTAGATGGTCTATCCCAACATCATGTAAAACACCACTAGATGCCCTATCCAACATCATGTAAAACACTAATATATGGCCTATCCAACATCATGTAAAACACCACTAGATGCTCTATCCAACATCATGTAAAACACCACTAGATGCTGCATCCCAACATCATGTAAGACACCTATAGATGCCCTATCCCAACATCATGTAAAACACCACAAGAAGCCCTATACCGACATCATTTAAAATACCATTAGATGTCCCATCCCAACATCATGTAAGATACCACTAGATGCCCTATCCCAACATCATGTAAAGAACCACTAGATGTCCTATCCAACATCATGTAAATAACCACTAGATGTCCTATCCAACATCATATAAG
This sequence comes from Cyrtodaria siliqua, assembly GCA_037043455.1. Classification (NCBI taxonomy): domain Eukaryota; kingdom Metazoa; phylum Mollusca; class Bivalvia; order Adapedonta; family Hiatellidae; genus Cyrtodaria; species Cyrtodaria siliqua. Next base: position 10,090 of record JAWPHD010018616.1, read on the forward strand.
ACACCACTAGATGCTCTATCCCAACTTCATGTAAAACACCACTAGATGCCCTATCCAAACATCATGTAAAACACTCCTAGATGCTCTATCCAACATCATGTAAAACACTACTAGATGCCCTATCCAACATCATGTAAAACACCACTAGATGTCCTATCTAAAATCATGTAAAACACCACTAGATGCCCCATTCCAACATCATGTAAGACACCACTCGATGCCCTATCCCAACATCATGTAAAATACCACTAGATGCCCTATCCCAATATCATGTAAAACACCACTAGATGCCCAATCCCAACATCATGTAAAACACCACTAGATGTCCTATCCAACATCATGTAAAACACCACTAGATGCCCTATCCCAGCATCATATAAAACACAACTAGATGCCCTATCCCAACATCATGTTAAACACCACTAGATGCCCTATCCCAACGTCATGTAAAACACCACTAGATGCCCTATCCCAACATCATGTAAAATACCACTAGATGCACTATCCCAACGTCATGTAAAACACCACTAGATGCTCTATCCCGACATCATGTAAAACACTACTAGATGCCCAATCCCGACATCATGTAAAACACCACTAGATGCCCTATCCCGACGTCATGTAAAACACCACTAGATGCCCTATCCCAACATCATGTAAAATACCACTAGATGCACTATCCCAACGTCATGTAAAACACCACTAGATGCCCTATCCCGACAACATGTAAAACACCACTGAATGCCCTATCCAACATCATGTACAACACCACTAGATGCCCCATCCCAACATCATGTAAAACACCACTAGATGACCTATCCAACATCATGTAAAACACAACTAGATGCCCCATCCCAACATCATAGAAAACACCACTAGATTCCCTATCCAACATCATGTAAAACACCACTAGATGCCCTATCCAACATCATGTAAAACACCACTAGATGCCCTATCCCAACATCATGTAAAACACCACTAGATGCCCTATCCCAACATCATGTAAAACACCACTGGATGCCCTATCCAACATCATGTACAACACCACTAGATGCCCCATCATAACATCATGTAAAACACCACTAGATGCCCCATCCCAACATCATGTAAAACACCACTAGATGACCTATCCAACATCATGTAAAACACCACTAGATGCCACATCCCAACATCATGTAAACACCACTATATGCCCTATCCAATATCATGTAAAACACCACTAGATGCCCCATCCCAACATCTTGTAAAACACCACTAGATGCCCAATCCCAACATCATGTAAAACACCACTAGATGCCACATCCCAACATCATGTAAACACCACTATATGCCCTATCCAATATCATGTAAAACACCACTAGATGCCCCATCCCAACATCTTGTAAAACACCACTAGATGCCCAATCCCAACATCATGTAAAACACCACTAGATGCCCCATCCCAACATCATGTAAAATAAAACACCACTAGATGCCCCATCCCAACTTCATGTAAAGCACCACTAGATGCCCTAGCGAACATCATGTAAAACACCACTAGATGCCCTATCCAACATCATGTAAAACACCACTAGATGACCTATCCAACATCATGTAAAACACCACTAGATGCCACATTCAACATCATGTCAAAAACCACTAGATGCTCTATCCCTACATCATGTAAAACACCACTAGATGCCCTATCCAACATCATGTAAAACACTACTAGATGCCCTATCCAACATCATGTAAAACCTACTAGATGCCCTATCCAACATCATGTAAAACACCACTAGATGCCCTATCCAACATCATGTAAAACAACTCTAGATGCCCCATCCCAACATCATGTCAAACACCACTAGATGGTCTATTCCAACATCATGTAAAACACCACTGGATGCCCTATCCAACATCATGTAAAACACTACTAGATGGCCTATCCAACATCATGTAAAACACCACTAGATGCCCTATCCAACATCATGTAAAACACCACTAGATGCTGCATCCCAACATCATGTAAGACACCAATAGATTCCCTATCCCAACATCATGTAAAACACCACAAGATGCCTTATACCGACATCATGTAAAACACAACTAGATGCCCTATCCCAACATCATGTAAAATACCACTAGATGCCCCATCCCAACATCATGTAAGACACCATTAGATGCCCTATCCCAACATCATGTAAAACACCACTAGATGTCCTATCCAACATCATGTAAAGAACCACTAGATGTCCTATCCAACATCATATAAGACACCATTAGATGCTCTATCCCAACAACATGTAAAACACCACTAGATACCCTATCCCAACATCATGTAAAACACCACTAGATGCTCTATCCAACATCATGTAAAACACTACTAGATGCTCTATCCAACATCATGTAAAACACCACTAGATGCCCAATACCAACATCATATAAGACAACACTAGATGCCCTATCCCAACATCATGTAAAACACCAGTAGATGCCCTGTACCAACATCATGTAAAACACCACTAGATGCCCTATCCCAACATCATGTAAAAGACCACTAGATGCCCTATCCCAACATCATGTAAAATACCACTAGATGCCCCATCCCAACATCATGTAAGACACGACTAGATGTCCTATCCAACGTCATGTAAAGAACCACTAGATGTCCTATCCAACATCATATAAGACACCACTAGATCCTCAATCCCAACATCATGTAAAACACCACTGGATGCCCTATCCCAACATCATGTAAAACACTACTAGATGCACTATCCAACATCATGTCAAACACTACTAGATGCCCTATCCAACATCATGTAAAACATCACTAGATGTCCTATCCAACATCATGTAAAACACCACTAGATGCCCCATCCCAACATTATGTAAGACACCACTAGATGCCCTATCCCAACATCATGAAAAACACCACTAGATGCCCTGTCCCAACATCATGTAAAACACCACTGGATGCCCTATCCAACATCATGTAAAACACCACTAGATGCCCAACCCAACATCATGTAAAATACCACTAGATGCTCTATCCCAACGACATGTAAAACACCTCTAGATGCCCTATCCCAACATCATGTAAAATACCACTAGATGCACTATCCCAACGTCATGTAAAACACCACTAGATGCCCTATCCCGACATCATGTAAAACACTACTAGATGCCCAATCCCGACATCATGTAAAATACCACCAGATGCACTATCCCAACGTCATGTAAAAACCCACTAGATGCCCTATCCCAACATCATGTAAAACACCACTAGATGCCCTATCTCAACATCATGTAAAATACCACTAGATGCCCTATCTCAACATCATGTAAAACAACACTAGATGCCCTATCTCAACATCATGTAAAACACTACTAGATTCCCTATCCAACATCATGTAAAACACCACTAGATGTCCTATCGCAACATCATGTAAAACATTACTAGATTCCCTATCCAACATCATGTAAAACACCACTAGGTGCGCTATCTCAACATCATGTAAAACACTACTAGATGTCCTATCCAACATCATGTAAAACACCACTAGATGTCCTATCGCAACATCATGTAAAATATTGCTAGATTCCCTATCCAACATCACGTAAAACACCACTAGATGCCCTATCCCAACATCATGTAAAACACCAATAGATGCCCTATCCCAACATCATGTAAAACACCGCTAGATGCTCTATCCAACATCATGTAAAACACCACTATATGCCCTATCCAACATCATGTAAAACACCACTAGATGGGCTATCCAACATTATGTAAAACACTACTAGATGCCCTATCCAACATCATGTAAAACACTACTAGATGCCTTATCCAACATAATGTAAAACACCACTAGAAGCCCTATTTCAACATCATGTAAAACACCACTAGATGCCCTATCCCAACATCATGTAAAACATCACTAGATGCCCTATCCAACATCATGTAAAACACCACTAGATGGCCTATCCAACATTATGTAAAACACTACTAGATGCCCTATCCAACATCATGTAAAACACTACTAGATGTTCTATCCATCATTATGTAAAACACCACTAGATGCCCTATCCCAACATCATGTAAAACACCACTAGATGCCCTATCCAACATAATGTAAAACATCACTAGATGCCCTATCCAACATCATGTAAAACACTGCTAGACGCCCTATCGAACATCATGTAAAACACAACTAGACGCACTATCCCAACATCATGAAAAACACCACTAGATGCCCTATCCCAGCATCATGTAAACCAACACTAGATGCCCTATCCAACATCATGTAAAACAACACTAAATGCTCTATCCCAACATCATGTAAAACACCACTAGATGCCCTTTCCCAACATCATGTAAATCACCACTGGATGCCATATCCAACATCATGTAAAACACCACTAGATGCCCAATACCAACATCATATAAGACAACACTAGATGCCCTATCCCAACATCATGTAAATCACCAGTAGATGCCCTGTACCAACATCATGTAAAACACCACTAGATGCCCTATCCCAACATCATGTAAAACACCACTAGATGACCCATCCCAACATCATGTAAGACACCACTAGATGCCCTATCCCAACATCATGTAAAACACCAATAGATGTCCTATCCAACATCATGTAAAACACCACTAGATGTTCTATCCAACATCATGTAAGACACCACTAGATGACCCATCCCAACATCATGTAAGACACCACTAGATACCCAATCACAACTTCATGAAAAACACCAATAGATGTCCTATCCAACATCATGTTAAACACCACTAGATGTCCTATCCAACATCATGTAAAACACCACTTGATGTCCTATCCCAACATCACACAACCAGATGTGTTATCCCATATGTAAACACCACCAGATGCCCTATCCCAACATCACACACCCAGGATGTGTTGTATCAGATGTATAACACCTCTAGATGCCCTATCCCAACATCACACAAATAAGAGGTGTTGTCCCAGATGTAGAACACCACTAGATGGCCTATCCCAACATCAGACACTCAAGTGTTATCCCAGATGTAAAACTCCACTTGATGTCCTATCCCCATATCACACACCCTTTATGTGTTGTACCAGATGTAAAACACCGCTAGATGTCCTATCCCAACATCACACACCCATGATGTGTTGTCCCAGATGTAAAACATCACTAGATGTCCTATCCCAACATCACATACCCAGGATACGTTGCCCCAGATGTAAAACACCACTAGATGCCCTATCCCAACATCGCACACAGAGGTGTAAAACACTAGATGCCCTATCCAACATCATGTAAAACACGAGTAGATGCCCTATCCAACATCATGTAAGACACCACTAGATGCCCTATCCAACATCATGTAAAACATCACTAGATGGTCTATCCAACATCATGTAAAACACTACTAGATGCCCTATCCAACATCATGTAAAACACTACAAGATGCCCTATCCCAACATCATGTAAAACACCACTAGATGCCCTATCCCAACATAATGTAAAACACCACTAGATGCCCTATCCCAACGTCATGTCAAACACCACTAGATGCTCTATCCAACATCATGTAAAACACCACTAGATGCTGCATCCCAACATCATGTAAGACACCTATAGATGCCCTATCCCAACATCATGTAAAACACCACAAGATGCCCTATACCGACATCATGTAAAATACCATTAGATGTCCCATCCCAACATCATGTAAGATACCACTAGATGCCCTATCCCAACATCATGTAAAACACCACTAGATGTCCTATCCAACATCATGTAAATAACCACTAGATGTCCTATCCAACATCATATAAGACACCACTAGATGCTCTATCCCAACATCATGTAAAACACCACTAGATGCCCTATCCAAACATCATGTAAAACACTCCTAGATGCTCTATCCAACATCATGTAAAACACTACTAGATGCCCTATCCAACATCATGTAAAACACCACTAGATGTCCTATCTAACATCATGTAAAACACCACTAGATGCCCCATTCCAACATCATGTAAGACACCACTAGATGCCCTATCCCAACATCATGTAAAATACCACTAGATGCCCTATCCCAATATCATGTAAAACACCACTAGATGCCCAATCCCAACATCATGTAAAACACCACTAGATGTCCTATCCAACATCATGTAAAACACCACTAGATGCCCTATCCCAGCATCATGTAAAACACAACTAGATGCCCTATCCCAACATCATGTAAAACACCACTAGATGCCCTATCCCAACGTCATGTAAAACACCACTAGATGCCCTATCACAACATCATGTAAAATACCACTAGATGCACTATCCCAACGTCATGTAAAACACCACTAGATGCTCTATCCCGACATCATGTAAAACACTACTAGATGCCCAATCCCGACATCATGTAAAACACCACTAGATGCCTATCCGACGTCATGTAAAACACCACTAGATGCCCTATCCCAACATCATGTAAAATACCACTAGATGCACTATCCCAACGTCATGTAAAACACCACTAGATGCCCTATCCCGACAACATGTAAAACACCACTGAATGCCCTATCCAACATCATGTACAACACCACTAGATGCCCCATCCCAACATCATGTAAAACACCACTAGATGACCTATCCAACATCATGTAAAACACAACTAGATGCCCCATCCCAACATCATATAAAACACCACTAGATTCCCTATCCAACATCATGTAAAACACCACTAGATGCCCTATCCAACATCATGTAAAACACCACTAGATGCCCTATCCCAACATCATGTAAAACACCACTAGATGCCCTATCCCAACATCATTTAAACACCACTGGATGCCCTATCCAACATCATGTACAACACCACTAGATGCCCCATCATAACATCATGTAAAACACCACTAGATGCGCCATCCCAACATCATGTAAAACACCACTAGATGACCTATCCAACATCATGTAAAACACCACTAGATGCCACATCCCAACATCATGTAAACACCACTAGATGCCCTATCCAATATCATGTAAAACACCACTAGATGTCCCATCCCAACATCTTGTAAAACACCACTAGATGCCCAATCCCAACATCATGTAAAACACCACTAGATGCCCCATCCCAACATCATGTAAAATAAAACACCACTAGATGCCCCATCCCAACATCATGTAAAATAAAACACCACTAGATGCCCCATCCCAACATCATGTAAAATAAAACACCACTAGATGCCATATCCCAACTTCATGTAAAGCACCACTAGATGCCCTATCGAACATCATGTAAAACACCACTAGATGCCCTATCCAACATCATGTAAAACACCACTAGATGACCTATCCAACATCATGTAAAACACCACTAGATGCCACATTCAACATCATGTCAAAAACCACTAGATGCTCTATCCCAACATCATGTAAAATACCACTAGATGCCCTATCCCAACATCATGTAAAACACCACTAGATGCTCTATTCAACATCATGTAAAATACTACTAAATGCTCTGTCCAACATCATGTAAAACACTACTAGATGCCCTATCCAACATCATGTAAAACACCACTAGATGCCCTATCCAACATCATGTATAACACCACTAGATGCCTCATCCCAACATCATGTAAGACACCAATAGATTCCCTATCCCAACATCATGTAAAACACCACTAGATGTCCTATCCAACATCATGTAAAACACCACTAGATGCCCTATCCAACATCATGTAATACACCACTAGATGCCCTATCCAACATCATGTAAAACACCACTAGATGCCCTATCCAACATCATGTTAAACACCACTAGATGCCCTATCCCGACATCATGTAAAACACCAATAGATGCCCTATCCCAACATCATGTAAAGTACCACTAGATGCCCATCCCAACATCATGTAAGACACCACTAGATGCTCTATCCAACATCATGTAAAACACTACTAGATGCTCTGTCCAACATCATGTAAAACACTACTAGATGCCCTATCCAACATCATGTAAAACACCACTAGATGTCCTATCCAACATCATGTAAAACACCACTAGATGCCCATCCCAACATCATGTAAGACACCACTAGATGCCCTATCCCGACATCATGTAAAACACCACTAGATGCCCCATCCCAACATCATGTAAAACACCACTAGATGCCCTATCCCAACATCATGTAAAACACCACTAGATGTCCTATCCAACATCATGTAAAACACCACTAGATGCCCTATCCAACATCATGTAATACACCACTAGATGCCCTATCCAACATCATGTAAAACACCACTGGATGCCCTATCCAACATCATGTACAACACCACTAGATGCCCCATCATACCATCATGTAAAACACCACTAGATACCCCATCCCAACATCATGTAAAACACCACTAGATGCCTAATCCCAACATCCTTTAAAACACCACTAGATGCCACATCCCAACATCCTGTAAAACACCACTAGATGCCCTATCCAACATCATGTAAAACACCACTAGATGCCCCATCCCAAAATCATGTAAAACACCACTAGATGCCCCATACCAACATCATGTAAAACACCACTAGATGCCCCATCCCAACATCATGTAAAACACCACTAGATGCCTTATCCCAACATCATGTAAAATACCACTAGATGCACTATCCCAACGTCATGTAAAACACCACTAGATGCCCTATCACGAGAACATGTAAAACACTACTAGATGCCCTATCCCGACATTATGTAAAACACCACTAGATGCCCTATCCAACATCATGTAAAACACCACTAGATGCCCTATCCAACATCATGTAAAACACCACTAGATGCCGCATCCCAACATTATGTAAGACACCAATAGATGCCCTATCCCAACATCATGTAAAACACCACAAGATGCCCTATACCGACATCATGTAAAACACAACTAGATGCCCTATCCCAACATCATGTAAAACACCACTAGATGCCACATCCCAACATCATGTAAAACACCACTAGATGCCCTATCCAACATCATGTAAAACACCACTAGATGCCCCAACCCAACATCATGTAAAACACAACTAGATGCCCCATCCCAACATCATGTAAAACACCACTAGTTGCCCCATCCCAACATCATGTAAAATAAAACACCACTAGATGCCATAGCCCAACATCATGTAAAACACCACTAGATGCCCTATCCAACATCATGTAAAACACCACTAGATGTCCTATCCAACATCATGTAAAACACCACTAGATGCCCCATCCCAACATCATGTAAGACACCACTAGATGCCCTATCCCAACATCATGTAAAACACCACTAGATGCCCTATCCCAACATCATGTAAAACACCACTAGATGTCCTATCCAACATCATGTAAAACACCACTAGATGCCCTATCCAACATCATGTAAGACACCACTAGATGCCCTATCCCAACATCATGTAAAACACCACTAGATGTCCTATCCAACATCATGTAAAACACCACTAGATGTCCTATCCAACATTATGTAAAACACCACTAGATGTCCTATCCAACATCATATAAGACACCAGTAGATGCTCTATCCCAACATCATGTAAAACACCACTAGATGCCCTATCCGAACATCATGTAAAACACCACTAGATGTCCTATCCAAGATCATGTAAAACACCACTAGATGTCCTATCCAAGATCATGTAAAACACCACTAGATGTCCTATCCCAACATCATGTAAGACACCACTAGATGCGCTATCCCAACATCATGTAAAACACCACTAGATGCCCTATCCCAACATCATGTTAAACACCACTAGATGCCCTATCCCAACATCATGTAAAACACCACTAGATGTCCTATCCAACATCATGTAAAACACCACTAGATGCCCTATCCAACATCATGTAATACACCACTAGATGCCCTATCCCAACATCATGTAAAACACCACTAGATGCCCTATCCCAACATCATGTAAAACACCACTAGATGCCCTATCCCAACATCATGTAAAACACCACTAGATGTCCTATCCAACATCATGTAAAACACCACTAGATGCCCTATCCAACATCATGTAAAACACCACTAGATGCCCTATCCAACATCATGTAAAACAACACTAGATGCCCCATCCCAACATCATGTAAAATAAAACACCACTAGATTCCATATCCCAACATCATGTAAAACACCACTAGATGCCCTATCCAACATCATGTAAAACACCACTAGATGCCCTATCCAACATCATGTAAGACACCACTAGATGCCCTATCCCAACATCATGTAAAACACCACTAGATGTCCTATCCAACATCATGTAAAACACCACTAGATGTCCTATCCAACATTATGTAAAACACCACTAGATGTCCTATCCAACATCATATAAGACACCAGTAGATGCTCTATCCCAACATCATGTAAAACACCACTAGATGCCCTATCCCAACATCATGTAAAACACCACTAGATGTCCTATCCAACATCATGTAAAACACCACTAGACGCCCCATCCCAACATCATGTAAGACACCACTAGATGCCCTATCCCAACATCATGTAAAACACCACTAGATGCCATATCCCAACATCATGTCATACACGACTAGATGCCCTATCCCAACATCATGTAAAACACCACTAGAAGTGCTATCCAACATCATGTAAAACACCACTAGATGCCCTATCCAACATCATGTAATACACCACTAGATGCCCTATCCAACATCATGTAAAACACCACTAGATGCCCTATCCAACATCATGTAAAACACCAGTAGATGCCCTATCCCAACATCATGTAAACACCACTGGATGCCCTATCCAACATAATGTACAACACCACTAGATGCCCCATCATAACATCATGTAAAACACCACTAGATACCCCATCCCAACATCATGTAAAACACCACTAGATGCCTAATCCCAACATCATGTAAAACACCACTAGATGCCACATCCCAACATCCTGTAAAACACCACTAGATGCCCTATCCAACATCATGTAAAACACCACTAGATGCCCCATCCCAAAATCATGTAAAACACCACTAGATGCCAAAAACCAACATCATGTAAAACACCACTAGATGCCCCATCCCAACATCATGTAAAACACCACTAGATGCCCTATCCCAACATCATGTAAAATACCACTAGATGCACTATCCCAACGTCATGTAAAACACCACTAGATGCCCTTGCACGAGAAAATGTAAAACACTACTAGATGCCCTATCCCGACATTATGTAAAACACCACTAGATGCCCTATCCCAACATCATGTAAAACACTACTAGATGCCCTATCCAACATCATGTAAAACACCACTAGATGCCCTATCCAACATCATGTAAAACACCACTAGATGCCGCATCCCAACATTATGTAAGACACCAATAGATGCCCTATCCCAACATCATGTAAAACACCACAAGATGCCCTATACCGACATCATGTAAAACACCACTAGATGTCCTATCCAACATCTTGTAAAACACCACTAGATGCCCTATCCTAACATCATGTAAAACACCACTAGATGCCCTATCCCAACATCATGTAAAACACCACTAGATGCCCTATCCCAACATCATGCAAAACACCACTAGATGCCCTATCCCAACATCATGTAAAATACCACTAGATGCACTATCCCAACGTCATGTAAAACACCACTAGATGCCCTATCCCAACATCATGTAAAACACCACTAGATGTCACATCTCAACATCATGTAAAACACCACTAGATGCCCTATCCAACATCATGTAAAACACCACTAAATGCCCCAACCCAACATCATGTAAAACACAACTAGATGCCCCATCCCAACATCATGTAAAACACCACTAGATGCCCCATCCCAACATCATGTAACATAAAACACCACTAGATGCCCTATCCCAACATCATGTAAAACACCACTAGATGTCCTATCCAACATCATGTAAAACACCACTAGATGTCCTATCCAACATTATGTAAAACACCACTAGATGTCCTATCCAACATCATATAAGACACCAGTAGATGCTCTATCCCAAAATCATGTAAAACACCACTAGATGCCCTATCCCAACATCATGTAAAACACCACTAGATGTCCTATCCAACATCATGTAAAACACCACTAGACGCTCCATCCCAACATCATGTAAGACACCACTAGATGCCCTATCCCAACATCATGTAAAACACCACTAGATGCCATATCCCAACATCATGTAATACACGACTAGATGCCCTATCCCAACATCATGTAAAACACCACTAGATGTGCTATCCAACATCATGTAAAACACCACTAGATGCCCTATCCAACATCATGTAATACACCACTAGATGCCCTATCCAACATCATGTAAAACACCACTAGATGCCCTATCCAACATCATGTAAAACACCACTAGATGCCCTATCCCAACATCATGTAAACACCACTGGATGCCCTATCCAACATAATGTACAACACCACTAGATGCCCCATCATAACATCATGTAAAACACCACTAGATACCCCATCCCAACATCATGTAAAACACCACTAGATGCCTAATCCCAACATCATGTAAAACACCACTAGATGCCACATCCCAACATCCTGTAAAACACCACTAGATGCCCTATCCAACATCATGTAAAACACCACTAGATGCCCCATCCCAAAATCATGTAAAACACCACTAGATGCCAAAAACCAACATCATGTAAAACACCACTAGATGCCCCATCCCAACATCATGTAAAACACCACTAGATGCCCTATCCCAACATCATGTAAAATACCACTAGATGCACTATCCCAACGTCATGTAAAACACCACTAGATGCCCTTGCACGAGAAAATGTAAAACACTACTAGATGCCCTATCCCGACATTATGTAAAACACCACTAGATGCCCTATCCCAACATCATGTAAAACACTACTAGATGCCCTATCCAACATCATGTAAAACACCACTAGATGCCCTATCCAACATCATGTAAAACACCACTAGATGCCGCATCCCAACATTATGTAAGACACCAATAGATGCCCTATCCCAACATCATGTAAAACACCACAAGATGCCCTATACCGACATCATGTAAAACACCACTAGATGTCCTATCCAACATCTTGTAAAACACCACTAGATGCCCTATCCTAACATCATGTAAAACACCACTAGATGCCCTATCCCAACATCATGTAAAACACCACTAGATGCCCTATCCCAACATCATGCAAAACACCACTAGATGCCCTATCCCAACATCATGTAAAATACCACTAGATGCACTATCCCAACGTCATGTAAAACACCACTAGATGCCCTATCCCAACATCATGTAAAACACCACTAGATGTCACATCTCAACATCATGTAAAACACCACTAGATGCCCTATCCAACATCATGTAAAACACCACTAATTGCCCCAACCCAACATCATGTAAAACACAACTAGATGCCCCATCCCAACATCATGTAAAACACCACTAGATGCCCCATCCCAACATCATGTAACATAAAACACCACTAGATGCCATAGCCCAACATCATGTAAAACACCACTAGATGCCCTATCCAACATCATGTAAAACACCACTAGATGCCCTATCCAACATCATGTAAAACACCACTAGATGCATTATCCAACATCATGTAAAACACCACTAGATGCCCTATCCAACATCATGTAAAACACCACTAGATGCCTCATCCCAACATCATGTAAAGTAAAACAGCACTAGATGCCATATCCCAACATCATGTAAAACACCACTAGATGCCCTATCCAACATCATGTAAAACACCACTAGATGCCCTATCCAACATCATGTAAGACACCACTAGATGCCCTATCCCAACATCATGTAAAACACCACTAGATGTCCTATCCAACATCATGTAAAACACCACTAGATGTCCTATCCAACATTATGTAAAACACCACTAGATGTCCTATCCAACATCATATAAGACACCAGTAGATGCTCTATCCCAACATCATGTAAAACACCACTAGATGCCCTATCCCAACATCATGTAAAACACAACTAGATGCTCTATCCAACATCATGTAAAACACTACTAGATGCTCTATCCAACATCATGTAAAACTCTACTAGATACCCTATCCAACATCATGTAAAACACCACTAGATGTCCTATCCAACATCATGTAAAACACAACTAGATGCCCCATCCCAACATCATGTAAGACACCACTAGATGCCCTATCCCAACATCATGTAAAACACCACTAGATGCCGTATCCCAACATCATGTAAAACACCACTAGATGCCCTATCCAAAAATCATGTAAAACACCACTAGATGTCCTATCCAACATCATGTAAAACACCACTAGATTCCCTATCCCAACATCATGTAAAACACCACTAGATGCCCTATCCAGACATCATGTAAAACACCACTTGATGCCCTATCCCAACATCATGTAAATACCACTAGATGCCCTATCTCAACATCATGTAAAACACCACTAGATGCTCTATCCAACATCATGTAAAACACTACTAGATGCTCTGTCCAACATCATGTAAAACACTACTAGATGCCCTATCCAACATCATGTAAAACACCACTAGATGTCCTATCCAACATCATGTAAAACACCACTAGATGCCCCATCCCAACATCATGTAAGACACCACCAGATGCCCTATCCCAACATCATGTAAAACACCACTAGATGCCCTATCCCAACATCATGTAAAACACCACTAGATGCCCTATCCCAACATCATGTAAAACACCACTAGATGTCCTATCCAGCACCATGTAAAACACCACTAGATGCCCTATCCAACATCATGTAATACACCACTAGATGCCCCATCCCAACATTATGTAAGACACCACTAGATGCCCTATCCCAACATCATGAAAAACACCACTAGATGCCCTGTCCCAACATCATGTAAAACACCACTGGATGCCCTATCAACATCATGTAAAACACCACTAGATGCCCAACCCAACATCATGTAAAATACCACTAGATGCTCTATCCCAACGACATGTAAAACACCTCTAGATGCCCTATCCCAACATCATGTAAAATACCACTAGATGCACTATCCCAACGTCATGTAAAACACCACTAGATGCCCTATCCCGACATCATGTAAAACACTACTAGATGCCCAATCCCGACATCATGTAAAATACCACTAGATGCACTATCCCAACGTCATGTAAAAACCCACTAGATGCCCTATCCCAACATCATGTAAAACACCACTAGATGCCCTATCCCAACATCATGTAAAACACCACTAGATGTCCTATCCAACATCATGTAAAACACCACTAGATGCCCTATCCAACATCATGTAATACACCACTAGATGCCCCATCCCAAAATCATGTAAAACACCACTAGATGCCCCATACCAACATCATGTAAAACACCACTAGATGCCCCATCCCAACATCATGTAAAACACCACTAGATGCCTTATCCCAACATCATGTAAAATACCACTAGATGCACTATCCCAACGTCATGTAAAACACCACTAGATGCCCTATCACGAGAACATGTAAAACACTACTAGATGCCCTATCCCGACATTATGTAAAACACCACTAGATGCCCTATCCAACATCATGTAAAACACCACTAGATGCCCTATCCAACATCATGTAAAACACCACTAGATGCCGCATCCCAACATTATGTAAGACACCAATAGATGCCCTATCCCAACATCATGTAAAACACCACAAGATGCCCTATACCGACATCATGTAAAACACAACTAGATGCCCTATCCCAACATCAGGTAAAACACCACTAGATGCCACATCCCAACATCATGTAAAACACCACTAGATGCCCTATCCAACATCATGTAAAACACCACTAGATGCCCCAACCCAACATCATGTAAAACACAACTAGATGCCCCATCCCAACATCATGTAAAACACCACTAGATGCCCCATCCCAACATCATGTAAAATAAAACAACACTAGATGCCATAGCCCAACATCATGTAAAACACCACTAGATGCCCTATCCAACATCATGTAAAACACCACTATATGTCCTATCCAACATCATGTAAAACACCACTAGATGCCCCATCCCAACATCATGTAAGACACCACTAGATGCCCTATCCCAACATCATGTAAAACACCACTAGATGCCCTATCCCAACATCATGTAAAACACCACTATATGTCCTATCCAACATCATGTAAAACACCACTAGATGCCCTATCCAACATCATGTAAGACACCACTAGATGCCCTATCCCAACATCATGTAAAACACCACTAGATGTCCTATCCAACATCATGTAAAACACCACTAGATGTCCTATCCAACATTATGTAAAACACCACTAGATGTCCTATCCAACATCATATAAGACACCAGTAGATGCTCTATCCCAACATCATGTAAAACACCACTAGATGCCCTATCCCAACATCATGTAAAACACCACTAGATGTCCTATCCAACATCATGTAAAACACCACTAGATGCCCTATCCCAACATCATGTAAAACACCACTAGATGTCCTATCCAACATCATGTAAAACACCACTAGATGCCCTATCCAACATCATGTAATACACCACTAGATGCCCTATCCCAACATCATGTAAAACACCACTAGATGCCCTATCCAACATCATGTAAAACACCACTAGATGCCCTATCCCAACATCATGTAAAACACCACTAGATGTCCTATCCAACATCATGTAAAACACCACTAGATGCCCTATCCAACATCATGTAAACACTAGATGCCCTATCCAACATCATGTAAAACAACACTAGATGCCCCATCCCAACATCATGTAAAATAAAACACCACTAGATGCCATATCCCAACATCATGTAAAACACCACTAGATGCCCTATCCAACATCATGTAAAACACCACTAGATGCCCTATCCCAACATCATGTAAAACACCACTAGATGTCCTATCCAACATCATGTAAAACACCACTAGATGTCCTATCCAACATTATGTAAAACACCACTAGATGTCCTATCCAACATCATATAAGACACCAGTAGATGCTCTATCCCAACATCATGTAAAACACCACTAGATGCCCTATCCCAACATCATGTAAAACACCACTAGATGTCCTATCCAACATCATGTAAAACACCACTAGACGCCCCATCCCAACATCATGTAAGACACCACTAGATGCCCTATCCCAACATCATGTAAAACACCACTAGATGTGCTATCCAACATCATGTAAAACACCACTAGATGCCCTATCCAACATCATGTAATACACCACTAGATGCCCTATCCAACATCATGTAAAACACCACTAGATGCCCTATCCAACATCATGTAAAACACCACTAGATGCCCTATCCCAACATCATGTAAACACCACTGGATGCCCTATCCAACATAATGTACAACACCACTAGATGCCCCATCATAACATCATGTAAAACACCACTAGATACCCCATCCCAACATCATGTAAAACACCACTAGATGCCTAATCCCAACATCATGTAAAACACCACTAGATGCCACATCCCAACATCCTGTAAAATACCACTAGATGCCCTATCCAACATCATGTAAAACACCACTAGATGCCCCATCCCAAAATCATGTAAAACACCACTAGATGCCAAAAACCAACATCATGTAAAACACCACTAGATGCCCCATCCCAACATCATGTAAAACACCACTAGATGCCCTATCCCAACATCATGTAAAATACCACTAGATGCACTATCCCAACGTCATGTAAAACACCACTAGATGCCCTTGCACGAGAAAATGTAAAACACTACTAGATGCCCTATCCCGACATTATGTAAAACACCACTAGATGCCCTATCCCAACATCATGTAAAACACTACTAGATGCCCTATCCAACATCATGTAAAACACCACTAGATGCCCTATCCAACATCATGTAAAACACCACTAGATGCCGCATCCCAACATTATGTAAGACACCAATAGATGCCCTATCCCAACATCATGTAAAACACAACAAGATGCCCTATACCGATATCATGTAAAACACCACTAGATGTCCTATCCAACATCTTGTAAAACACCACTAGATGCCCTATCCTAACATCATGTAAAACACCACTAGATGCCCTATCCCAACATCATGTAAAACATCACTAGATGCCCTATCCCAACATCATGCAAAACACCACTAGATGCCCTATCCCAACATCATGTAAAATACCACTAGATGCACTATCCCAACGTCATGTAAAACACCACTAGATGCCCTATCCCAACATCATGTAAAACACCACTAGATGTCACATCTCAACATCATGTAAAACACTACTAGATGCCCTATCCAACATCATGTAAAACACCACTAAATGCCCCAACCCAACATCATGTAAAACACAACTAGATGCCCCATCCCAACATCATGTAAAACACCACTAGATGCCCCATCCCAACATCATGTAACATAAAACACCACTAGATGCCATAGCCCAACATCATGTAAAACACCACTAGATGCCCTATCCAACATCATGTAAAACACCACTAGATGCCCTATCCAACATCATGTAAAACACCACTAGATGCATTATCCAACATCATGTAAAACACCACTAGATGCCCTATCCAACATCATGTAAAACACCACTAGATGCCCCATCCCAACATCATGTAAAGTAAAACAGCACTAGATGCCATATCCCAACATCATGTAAAACACCACTAGATGCCCTATCCAACATCATGTAAAACACCACTAGATGCCCTATCCAACATCATGTAAGACACCACTAGATGCCCTATCCCAACATCATGTAAAACACCACTAGATGTCCTATCCAACATCATGTAAAACACCACTAGATGTCCTATCCAACATTATGTAAATCACCACTAGATGTCCTATCCAACATCATATAAGACACCAGTAGATGCTCTATCCCAACATCATGTAAAACACCACTAGATGCCCTATCCCAACATCATGTAAAACACCACTAGATGCTCTATCCAACATCATGTAAAACACTACTAGATGCTCTATCCAACATCATGTAAAACTCTACTAGATACCCTATCCAACATCATGTAAAACACCACTAGATGTCCTATCCAACATCATGTAAAACACAACTAGATGCCCCATCCCAACATCATGTAAGACACCACTAGATGCCCTATCCCAACATCATGTAAAACACCACTAGATGCCGTATCCCAACATCATGTAAAACACCACTAGATGCCCTATCCAAAAATCATGTAAAACACCACTAGATGTCCTATCCAACATCATGTAAAACACCACTAGATGCCCTATCCCAACATCATGTAAAACACCACTATATGCCCTATCCAGACATCATGTAAAACACCACTTGATGCCCTATCCCAACATCATGTAAAACACCACTAGATGCCCTATCTCAACATCATGTAAAACACCACTAGATGCTCTATCCAACATCATGTAAAACACTACTAGATGCTCTGTCCAACATCATGTAAAACACTACTAGATGCCCTATCAAACATCATGTAAAACACCACTAGATGTCCTATCCAACATCATGTAAAACACCACTAGATGCCCCATCCCAACATCATGTAAGACACCACCAGATGCCCTATCCCAACATCATGTAAAACACCACTAGATGCCCTATCCCAACATCATGTAAAACACCACTAGATGCCCTATCCCAACATCATGTAAAACACCACTAGATGTCCTATCCAGCACCATGTAAAACACCACTAGATGCCCTATCCAACATCATGTAATACACCACTAGATGCCCTATCCAACATCATGTAAAACACCACTAGATGCCCTATCCAACATCATGTAAAACACCACTAGATGCCCTATCCCGACATCATGTAAAACACCACTAGATGCCCTATCCCAACATCATGTAAAATACCACTAGATGCCCTATCCCAACATCATGTAAAACACCACTAGATGCTCTATCCAACATCATGTAAAACGCTACTAGATGCTCTGTCCAACATCATGTAAAACACTACTAGATGCCCTATCCAACATCATGTAAAACACCAATAGATGTCCTATCCAACATCATGTAAAACACCACAAAATGCCTCATCCCAACATCATGTAAGACACCACTAGATGCCCTATCCAACATCATGTAATACACCACTAGATGCCCTATCCAACATCATGTAAAACACCACTAGATGCCCTATCCAACATCATGTAAAACACCACTAGATGCCCTATCCCGACATCATGTAAAACACCACTAGATGCCCTATCCCAACAACATGTAAAATACCACTAGATGCCCTATCCCAACATCATGTAAAACACCACTAGATGCTCTATCCAACATCATGTAAAACACCACTAGATGCTCTGTCCAGCATCATGTAAAACACTACTAGATGCCCTATCCAACATCATGTAAAACACCACTAGATGTCCTATCCAACATCATGTAAAACACCACTAGATGCCCATCCCAACATCATGTAAGACACCACTAGATGCCCTATCCCGACATCAAGTAAAACACCACTAGATGCCCTATCCCAACATCATGTAAAACACCACTAGATGCCCAATCCCAACATCATGTAAAACATCACTAGATGTCCTATCCAACATCATGTAAAACACCACTAGATGCCCTATATAACATCATGTAATACACCACTAGATGCCCTATCCAACATCATGTAAAACACCACTAGATGTCTTATCCAACATCATGTAAAACACCACTAGATGCCCTATCCCGACATCATGTAAAACACCACTAGATGCCCTATCCCAACATCATGTAAAACAATAAAAGATGCCCTATCCAACATCATGTAAAACACCACTAGATGTCCTATCCAACATCATGTAAAACACTACTAGATGCTCTGTCCAACATCATGTAAAACACTACTAGATGCCCTATCCAACATCATGTAAAACACCACATGATGTCCTATCCAAATCATGTAAAACACCACTAGATGCCCCATCCCAACATCATGTAAGACACCACTAGATGCCCTATCCCAACATCATGTAAAACACCACTAGATGCCCTATCCCAACATCATGCAAAACACCACTAGATGCCCTATCCCAACATCATGTAAAACACCACTAGATGTCCTATCCAACATCATGTAAAACACCACTAGATGCCCTATCCAACATCATGTAAAACACCACTAGATGCCCTATCCAACATCATGTAAAACACCACTAGATGCCACATCCCAACATCCTGTAAAACACCACTAGATGCCCTATCCAACATCATGTAAAACACCACTAGATGCCCCATCCCAAAATCATGTAAAACACCACTAGATGCCCCATCACAACATCATGTAAAACACCACTAGATGCCCTATCCCAACATCATGTAAAATACCACTAGATGCACTATCCCAACGTCATGTAAAACACCACTAGATGCCCTATCACGAGAACATGTAAAACACTACTAGATGCCCTATCCCGACATTATGTAAAACACCACTAGATGCCCTATCCCAACATCATGTAAAACACTACTAGATGCCCTATCCAACATCATGTAAAACACCACTAGATACCCTATCCAACATCATGTAAAACACCACTAGATGCCGCATCCCAACATCATGTAAGACACCAATAGATGCCCTATCCCAACATCATGTAAAACACCACAAGATGACCTATACCGACATCATGTAAAACACAAATAGATGCCCTATCCCAACATCATGTAAAACACCACTAGATGCCACATCCCAACATCATGTAAAACACCACTAGATGCCCTATCCAACATCACGTAAAACACTACTAGATGCCCCAACCCAACATCATGTAAAACACAACTAGATGCCCCATCCCAACATCATGTAAAACACCACTAGATGCCCCATCCCAACATCATGTAAAATAAAACACCACTAGATGCCATAGCCCAACATCATGTAAAACACCACTAGATGCCCTATCCAACATCATGTAAAACACCACTAGATGCCCTATCCAACATCATGTAAAACACCACTAGATGCCCCATCCCAACATCATGTAAAATAAAACACCACTAGATGCCATATCCCAACATCATGTAAAACACAACTACATGCCCTATCCAACATAATGTAAAACACCACTAGATGCCCTATCCAACATCATGTAAGACACCACTAGATGCCCTATCTCAACATCATGTAAAATACCACTA
Organism: Cyrtodaria siliqua; assembly: GCA_037043455.1. NCBI lineage: Eukaryota > Metazoa > Mollusca > Bivalvia > Adapedonta > Hiatellidae > Cyrtodaria > Cyrtodaria siliqua. The sequence goes on from JAWPHD010018616.1 coordinate 32,304, forward strand.
GATGCCCTATCCAACATCATGTAAAACACAACTAGATGCCATATCCCAACATCATGTAAAACACAACTAGATGCCCTATCCAACATCATGTAAAACACCACTAGATGCCCTATCCAACATCATGTAAAACACCACTAGATGCCCCATCCCAACATCATGTAAAATAAAACACCACTAGATGCCATATCCCAACATCATGTAAAACACAACTAGATGCCCTATCCAACATAATGTAAAACACCACTAGATGCCCTATCCAACATCATGTAAGTCACCACTAGATGCCCCATCCCAACATCATGTAAAATAAAACACCACTAGATGCCATATCCCAACATCATGTAAAACACAACTAGATGCCCTATCCAACATAATGTAAAACACCACTAGATGCCCTATCCAACGTCATGTAAAACACAACTAGATGCCCTATCCAACATCATGTAAGACACCACTAGATGCCCTATCCCAACATCATGTAAAACACCACTAGATGTCCTATCCAACATCATGTAAAACACCACTAGATGTCCTATCCAACATTATGTAAAACACCACTAGATGTCCTATCCAACATCATATAAGACACCAGTAGATGCTCTATCCCAACATCATGTAAAACACGACTAGATGCCCTATCCCAACATCATGTAAAACACTACTAGATGCTCTATCCAACATCATGTAAAACACTACTAGATGCTCTATCCAACATCATGTAAAATTCTACTAGATACCCTATCCAACATCATGTAAAACACCACTAGATGTCCTATCCAACATCATGTAAAACACAACTAGATGCCCCATCCCAACATCATGTAAGACACCACTAGATGCCCTATCCCAACATCATGTAAAACACCACTAGATGCCTTATCCCAACATCATGTAAAACACCACTAGATGCCCTATCCAAACATCATGTAAAACACCACTAGATGTCCTATCCAACATCATGTAAAACACCACTAGATGCCCTATCCCAACATCATGTAAAACACCACTAGATGCCCTATCCAGACATCATGTAAAACACCACTAGATGCCCTATCCCAACATCATGTAAAACACCACTAGATGCCCTATCCCAACATCATGTAAAATACCACTAGATGCACTATCCCAACGTCATGTAAAACACCACTAGATGCCCTATCCCGACATCATGTAAAACACTACTAGATGCCCTATCCCGACATCATGTAAAACACCACTAGATGCCCTATCCCGACAACATGTAAAACACCACTAGATGCCCTATCCCAACATCATGTAAAATACCACTAGATGCACTATCCCAACGTCATGTAAAACACCACTAGATGCCCTATCCCAACATCATGTAAAACACCACTAGATGCCCCATCCCAACATAATGTAAAACACAACTAGATGCCCAATCCCAACATCATGTAAAACACCACTAGATGCCCCATACCAACATCATGTAAAATAAAACACCACTAGATGCCATATCCCAACATCATGTAAAACACCACTAGATGCCCTATCCAACATCATGTAAAACACCACTAGATGACCTATCCAACATCATGTAAAACACCACTAGATGCCCTATCCAACATCATGTAAAACACCACTAGATGCCCTATCCAACATCATGTAAAACACCACTAGATGCCCCATCCCAACATCATGTAAAATAAAACACCACTAGATGCCATATCCCAACATCATGTAAACACCACTAGATGCCCTATCCAACATCATGTTAAAACACCACTAGATGCCCTATCCAACATCATGTAAGACACCACTAGATGCCCTATCCCAACAGCATGTAAAACACCACTAGATGTCCTATCCAACATCATGTAAAACACCACTAGATGTCCTATCCAACATTATGTAAAACACCACTAGATGTCCTATCCAACATCATATAAGACACCAGTAGATGCTCTATCCACAACATCATGTAAAACACCACTAGATGCCCTATCCCAACATCATGTAAAACACGACTAGATGCTCTATCCAACATCATGTAAAACACTACTAGATCCTCTATCCAATATCATGTAAAACTCTACTAGATGCCCTATCCAACATCATGTAAAACACCACTAGATGTCCTATCCAACATCATGTAAAACACAACTAGATGCCCCATCCCAACATCATGTAAGACACCACTAGATGCCCTATCCCAACATCATGTAAAACACCACTAGATGCCCTATCCAACATCATGTAAAACACCACTAGAGCCCTATCCAAACATCATGTAAAACACCACTAGATGTCCTATCCAACATCTTGTAAAACACCACTAGATGCCCTATCCCAACATCATGAAAACACCACTAGATGCCCTATCCCAACATCATGTAAAACACCACTAGATGCCCTATCCAACATCATATAAGACACCAGTAGATGATCTATCCCAACATCATGTAAAACACCACTAGATGCCCTATCCCAACATCATGTAAAACACGACTAGATGCTCTATCCAAAATCATGTAAAACACTACTAGATCCTCTATCCAATATCATGTAAAACTCTACTAAATGCCCAATCCAACATCATGTAAAACACCACTAGATGTCCTATCCAACATCATGTAAAACACAACTAGATGCCCCATCCCAACATCATGTAAGACACCACTAGATGCTCTATCCCAACATCATGTAAAACACCACTAGATGCCCTATCCCAACATCATGTAAAACACCACTAGATGCCCAATCCAAACATCATGTAAAACACCACTAGATGTCCTATCCAACATCTTGTAAAACACCACTAGATGCCCTATCCCAACATCATGTAAAACACCACTAGATGCCCTATCCCAACATCATGTAAAACACCACTAGATGCCCTATCCCAACATCATGCAAAACACCACTAGATGCCCTATCCCAACATCATGTAAAACACCACTAGATGCCCTATCCCGACATCATGTAAAACACTACTAGATGCCCTATCCCGACATCATGTAAAACACCACTAGATGCCCTATCCCGACAACATGTAAAACACCACTAGATGCCCTATCCCAACATCATGTAAAATACCACTAGATGCACTATCCCAACGTCATGTAAAACACCACTAGATGCCCTATCCCAACATCATGTAAAACACCACTAGATGCCCCATCCCAACATAATGTAAAACACAACTAGATGCCCAATCCCAACATCATGTAAAACACCACTAGATGCCCCATACCAACATCATGTAAAATAAAACACCACTAGATGCCATATCCCAACATCATGTAAAACACCACTAGATGCCCTATCCAACATCATGTAAAACACCACTAGATGACCTATCCAACATCATGTAAAACACCACTAGATGCCCTATCCAACATCATGTAAAACACCACTAGATGCCCTATCCAACATCATGTAAAACACCACTAGATGCCCCATCCCAACATCATGTAAAATAAAACACCACTAGATGCCATATCCCAACATCATGTAAAACACCACTAGATGCCCTATCCAACATCATGTAAAACACCACTAGATGCCCTATCCAACATCATGTAAGACACCACTAGATGCCCTATCCCAACAGCATGTAAAACACCACTAGATGTCCTATCCAACATCATGTAAAACACCACTAGATGTCCTATCCAACATTATGTAAAACACCACTAGATGTCCTATCCAACATCATATAAGACACCAGTAGATGCTCTATCCCAACATCATGTAAAACACCACTAGATGCCCTATCCCAACATCATGTAAAACACGACTAGATGCTCTATCCAACATCATGTAAAACACTACTAGATCCTCTATCCAATATCATGTAAAACTCTACTAGATGCCCTATCCAACATCATGTAAAACACCACTAGATGTCCTATCCAACATCATGTAAAACACAACTAGATGCCCCATCCCAACATCATGTAAGACACCACTAGATGCCCTATCCCAACATCATGTAAAACACCACTAGATGCCCTATCCCAACATCATGTAAAACACCACTAGAGCCCTATCCAAACATCATGTAAAACACCACTAGATGTCCTATCCAACATCTTGTAAAACACCACTAGATGCCCTATCCCAACATCATGAAAACACCACTAGATGCCCTATCCCAACATCATGTAAAACACCACTAGATGCCCTATCCAACATCATATAAGACACCAGTAGATGATCTATCCCAACATCATGTAAAACACCACTAGATGCCCTATCCCAACATCATGTAAAACACGACTAGATGCTCTATCCAACATCATGTAAAACACTACTAGATCCTCTATCCAATATCATGTAAAACTCTACTAGATGCCCTATCCAACATCATGTAAAACACCACTAGATGTCCTATCCAACATCATGTAAAACACAACTAGATGCCCCATCCCAACATCATGTAAGACACCACTAGATGCTCTATCCCAACATCATGTAAAACACCACTAGATGCCCTATCCCAACATCATGTAAAACACCACTAGATGCCCAATCCAAACATCATGTAAAACACCACTAGATGTCCTATCCAACATCTTGTAAAACACCACTAGATGCCCTATCCCAACATCATGTAAAACACCACTAGATGCCCTATCCCAACATCATGTAAAACACCACTAGATGCCCTATCCCAACATCATGCAAAACACCACTAGATGCCCTATCCCAACATCATGTAAAATACCACTAGATGCACTATCCCAACGTCATGTAAAACACCACTAGATGCCCTATCCCGACATCATGTAAAACACCACTAGATGCCCTATCCAACATCATGTAAAACACCACTAGATGCCCTATCCAACATCATGTAAAACACCACTAGATGCCCTATCCCGACATCATGTAAAACACCACTAGATGCCCTATCCCAACATGATGTAAAATACCACTAGATGCACTATCCCAACGTCATGTAAAATACCACTAGATGCCCTATCCCAACATCATGTAAAACACCACTAGATGCCCTATCCCAACATCATGTAAAACACAACTAGATGTCTTATCCAACATCATGTAAAACACCACTAGATGCCCCATCCCTACATCATGTAAAACACCACTAGATGCCCCATACCAACATCATGTAAAATAAAACACCACTAGATGCCATATCCCAACATCATGTAAAACACAACTAGATGCCCTATCCAACATCATGTAAAACACCACTAGATGCCCTATCCAACATCATGTAATACACCACTAGATGCCCTATCCAACATCATGTAAAACACCACTAGATGCCCTATCCATTATCATGTAAAACACCACTAGATGCCCCATCCCAACATCATGTAAAATAAAACACCACTAGATGCCATATCCCAACATCATGTAAAACACCACTAGATGCCCTATCCAACATCATGTAAAACACCACTAGATGCCCTATCCCAACATCATGTAAAACACCACTAGATGTCCTATCCAACATCATGTAAAACACCACTAGATGTCCTATCCAACATTATGTAAAACACCACTAGAAGTCCTATCCAACATCATATAAGACACCAGTAGATGCTCTATCCCAACATCATGTAAAACACCACTAGATGCCCTATCCCAACATCATGTAAAACACCACTAGATGCCCTATCCCAACATCATGTAAAATACCACTAGTTGCACTATCCCAACGTCATGTAAAACACCACTAGATGCCCTATCCCGACATTATGTAAAACACCACTAGATGCCCTATCCCAACATCATGTAAAACACTACTAGATGCCCTATCCAATATCATGTAAAACACCACTAGATACCCTATCCAACATCATGTAAAACACCACAGATGCCGCATCCCAACATCATGTAAGACACCAATAGATGCCCTATCCCAACATCATGTAAAACACCACAAGATGCCCTATACCGACATCATGTAAAACACAACTAGATGCCCTATCCCAACATCATGTAAAACACCACTAGATGCCACATCCCAACATCATGTAAAACACCACTAGATGCCGTATCCAACATCACGTAAAACACCACTAGATGCCCCAACCCAACATCATGTAAAACACCACTAGATGCCCACTCCCAACATCATGTAAAACACCGCTAGATGCCCCATCCCCACATCATGTAAAATAAAACACCACTAGATGCCATAGCCCAAAATCATGTAAAACACCACTAGATGCCCTGTCCAACATCATGTAAAACACCACTAGATGCCCTATCCAACATCATGTAAAACACCACTAGATGCCCTATCCAACATCATGTAAAACACCACTAGATGCCCTATCCAACATCATGTAAAACACCACTAGATGCCCCATCCCAACATCATGTAAAATAAAACACCACTAGATGCCATATCGCAACATCATGTAAAACACCACTAGATGCCCTATCCAACATCATGTAAAACACCACTAGATGACCTATCCAACATCATGTAAGACACCACTAGATGCCCTATCCCAACATCATGTAAAACACCACTAGATGTCCTATCCAACATCATGTAAAACACCACTAGATGTCCTATCCCAACATCATGTAAAACACCACTAGATGCCCTATCCCAACATCATGTAAAACACCACTAGATGCTCTATCCAACATCATGTAAAACACTACTAGATGCTCTATCCAACATCATGAAAAACTCTACTAGATGCCCTATCCAACATCATGTAAAACACCACTAGATGTCCTATCCAACATCATGTAAAACACAACTAGATGCCCCATCCCAACATCATGTAAAACACCACTAGATGTCCTATCCAACATTATGTAAAACACCACTAGATGTCCTATCCAACATCATA
>JAWPHD010018617.1:0-39107 GCA_037043455.1 Cyrtodaria siliqua
CAGACGGGGTTAGTTCTATTATAAATGTTAAGCTAGTATATGAGCCCGTACTCAAACTTACTGGCACGGACCCCAAAGACGCCACTCAAAACTGCAGGACCACGGGTGGGCTTGTCGCGGCGCCGTCTGAGTTTTGTACAAAGAAGATCACTTGTGCCCCTCTGTTATCATTGTACCACAGAAACTATCCATGTGCGGATGGAGCCCAGTATCAGAATCAACCAATGTTTTGCTACCTGCTACGTTTTTATTAATTGAACTCTTTGACCTATCCCCATCTGGTTACCTATGTTTTAGTCTTTTATGTTTACGTTATGTTCTGCTTATCGGTTCCTAGAGTGGGGGCACACCACTTTCGGGGGTTAACCTCCATGCATTACATACTACTTATTATTATTGTTATTATCAGAAATGCATGTCTTTTAGTATTTATCTTATTTGGTATATATATATATCCTCTTACTTATTTACACTCTTATAACATATTATATACATATAATAGTATGTGGTCCCTGCAGTACCCCACAGTGTTGTCGCGCCACCCCATCTTTTAAGTCTTCTTGAAGCCTAAGCTAGAATACGTTTGCACGCCCCAAAGACTATAGCGAGCAGCCGTTCGCTGTATATGTGTCAGTGGAGAGACTCGCCTACTATGTAGGTGTAGTTCCTTTATAGTTTAGGCAATAATTTGGTAGCGCGGCCCCACCGTGCGATGTGTTCGGTCCCATGATGGATCTACTATTTACCTAGCCTATACTTATAATTCATACATCATATTGTGTAATACTGTAATCTAAATTTCTACTTTTCTGAGGTCTTATATATAATTTTCATTGATTATACCCTGATATAAGATCCACTGCTTCGTCTGCATCGTTAACCTTACCCAGCGCTCACGGAGCTAAGACCCGGGCGAGTTACACCATACTCTTTACTGGATATCAGGAAGGATGGCAGATTTGGCCATGGTCTCATATACTAACCCTAAAAGCACCATAGGCAGTGACCTTGTTAATAACCACTCGTCCCACTTTTTATGGCCATGTAGTTCAGCTGCCATACACACTCTTGCATGAATATGTCCGGTTATGTGTATGCCAGCTGCTATCATGTCCATACGTGTATGCGGTTCTCCTGACACACGCACTCTGCATGATAATGTCCGTTATGTGTATGTCATTTGACATACATACCATGGGTCAAGTGGCCATTAACTTACTGTTTATATTACTGTATCTAAATTGGAACTTTTGATAAATTTGAAAACGGATGCCCTCGTTTTCTCCATAACAGACTTTATAGGAAATAGTAGTGTTTTTTTGTCGATTACTGTTAAACCCAGTTCTAGCAGTTCTGCTTGGAGCTCGCTTCGTTGCTCCTTATAGCGCGGGCAAAGTCGCGTTGGGTCAAAGAAGATATGTTCAAACGTTTCTGGCTGCCCACAGTCATTACATTTTCTGTTCTTTAAGTTATCGTATCTTTCTGAACCTATGCCTGTTCGTCCTAATCTAAGCCGCGTATATATAGCGTCTAAGCGTCTATTATCATTGTATTGTTCTATTTTCGTTGGCGTATGAGGATAAAGATCAATTCTTTGCGTTTTTATATTTTTCCATCTATTGAACCATACTTGTTTGATATTACTTTTTATGCTACTATAGACTTCATGTACTCCGGGGTTAAGGGGTATAAGACTTCCTTTTATGGAGCCCTGTTTTGCAATCAGGTCTACTGCTTCGTTGCCCGTTATCCCTACATGGCTTGGGATCCAGGTCATATCGATTATTCTATTATTATTTTTTGCTTTTTTGATGGCATACATAATTTTTACTATTAGATCTTGCCTCGTTTGGGACCTCCCCTTTGCTATTGATTGGAGTGCACTTAGGCTGTCACTTAGGATTACTACTTTTTTGATATCATTCATGTTTACCCATGTAATCGCAGCATATATTGCTGACAGTTCCGTTGTATACACAGATAGCATATGGTCTAATTTTATTTTTAACCTATGGATCATTTTGTTGTCCGGACTGTATATTAATACTCCTGATCCAGCTATATTTTTTTCCGGATCTTTGCTACCATCAGTAAATATTTTGATGCAATCTGAATAATTGATTTCTATATGGTTATCAGTTATTTTCTTAGCCTCGTCTATTGGGGTTGTTTTTTTATTTATTAACTCTTGCAGTTCAAAACACGGCTTAATGGTTTCCATATTTACCATTGATGGGAATACTGGTTCTTGAATTCGTATATCTTGCAATTTATATTTTTTCAATAGGTCTTGCACAGTTTGCGTATATGGCGCGTTTACTCTCGTTTTACCTTTCTTATGCTCAAATATCCCTACCTCAGAAATTAGGTCATTTACCGGTAATTTATCTCCTAACCTATTTGTTCGCGTCCAGTATTTAAGCATGTTTTCTTCGCGTATGAGATTCAAGGGTAGTTCCCCGCATTCTACTAGAACTGCAATTTGGTTTGATCCATTAAACGCCCCTGTAACTATTCGCAACGCTTTGTTTTGAACAACTTGAAGTTTTTTGAGTTTAAATTCTGATGCCGACGCGTATGCAATACTGCCGTAGTTAATTTTGCTAAGTATTAGTGCTTTATATAGTAAGAGTAGGGACTTTTTGTCTGCACCATAGTCTGTACCTGTCAACATTCTCATTAGGTTTATATCCTTGTTGCATCTATTAACTACGTATTCTATATGTTTGCCCCATGTTAGGTGCCTATCAAAGTACATACCGAGAAATTTTGCATGTGGCGCGTATTCTAATTGTTTATTACATAGCGTTAGTGTGGTGAAAAGTGGCTGTCGCTCTGGGTATCCTTCTTTTGATACTAGTAATACTTGTGTTTTGTCTGGGTTTATTGTGAGTCCCCATTTTAATGACCAATCCTCTATTACTCTTAGCATTTCTTGGCCCATTTTAATAAGTTTAATTGGACTTCTAGACGTCAACCACATTCCCCCATCATCTACAAATTGCGACAGATGAGCATGGTCCTTAATATTTGTTTTCGTTATATTGAATGATTGGATAGCTTTCTCTAACGTATTCATGAATATACAGAATATTATTGGGGATAAGACGCTACCCTGTGGACAGCCATTTTCGGTCGCAAATGTTTCTGATATATTGCCATTTATTATTACTTTAATTTTTCTACCGTCTAGGAAATTTGCCAACCATTTGAGTATTCTACCTTTTATACCTATGTTATATAGTTGTACCAGGGCCCCTTTGTTCCAATGTTTGTCAAAAGCATTGCTTAGATCTAAAAATATAGCCAGTAAATAGTCTTTGTTCATTTGCGCTTTCCTACAATCTGATTCGAGTCTTACAAGGTGGTCCTCACATGATCTGTTAGGTCTACATCCGGATTGATATTTAGATATTAGATTGTTTTTTTCCGCATAATTAACTAATCTTGGTTTAACCATTTTTTGCATGACCTTTGATAGTACTGGAGTTAGCGATATCGGTCTATAAGAAGCCGGGAGGTGTTTATCTTTGCCAATTTTCAGTATCGGTATTATAACAGATTCACTCCAGCTTTCTGGGGATATTGCATTTGCCCAGGAATGGTTATATATTTCTATTAGTTTTAATTTTGTTTTTTCCGGTAATTGTTTAATCATTTCATAATGTACAAGATCTTCACCAGGGGCCGTATTTTTGCAATTTTGTAAAGCTTGTTCTAATTCAAATAGAGTAAAATCTTTATTGTATTCAATTTCTATATGGCTGTCTTGTATTTTCATTTTTTTGTCAAGAATGTTTTCCATAGATTCTTTTATTAGCAGGAATTCTTGTTTGTGTTCCTCATTGCTACTTACTTTTTGATAATGTTTTGCTAGCGTATTAGCTTTTTCCTTATCGTTATATATATATTTAGTTCCTTGTATTAGTGTTGGCATTGTTTTGGCTGGTTCCCCCCTAAATCGGTTAACTATATCCCAGATATCTTTAGAGTTAGTTCTATGGTTGATTTTAGAGATGAATTTTTGCCAGCAATTCATTTTTGCATTTTTAATTATATCTTTTGTTTCATTTCGTATTAGTTTATAAAGTTCATATGCTTCCGGTCCTTTGTTTTTGGCATAGTTTTTCCTAGCGTTCTCTCTTTTCTTTATGCTTATTTTGCATTGTTCTGTCCACCATGGGCATATTTTCTTATTAATTTTGTTCTTAGTTTCTTGCTTTGGTATAGTTTTAGAGCATACTTCTGAGAGTTCTGTAATAAATTTTTCATGGTTTCCCTCTAGGTCTAAATTGTCAAGATTAAACTGAAATTTATCGTTGCAGATCTGCCTAAACTGGGTCCAGTCAGCTTTGTTTATTCTCCATTTTGCTTGCGTTTTAATGGGTTCATATTCCGCTTTAAAATTTAATTTTATTTCTATTGGGAAGTGGTCACTACCTATTGTGTTATCTACTGTATCAAAAGTTGCCTTATGGGCTAGATCTGCCGATATAAGACACAAATCTATTGCCGAATCTTTATGGCCCCCATCCCCTATTCTTGTAACCTGATCATTATTCATTAATACCATGTGATGTTCTTCTAGTTCATCATATAGTAATTCAGCCTCGTTATCACATCTTAGATCACCCTGTGGATTCCAGGTTGGATGCTTGAGATTGAAATCACCTATCATTATTGTGTTTTTATTTGCATTTTTAAATAGGTTTTGCAGGTTTACCTCAGTATTGTGTTCCGTTGCTGGTACATAGCAGTTAATGATTCTTATATTACGTTTTGACCCAAAAACAGTTATCCCATTGACTTCCATTTTGCCTATGTTTTGTATTTTATATTCTATGAATTTGACCCCATTTCTAACATAGATAGCCACCCCTCCACCCTTTTCCTTACCGGGCCTGCATGTGTTAACCGGTGTTTGGTAACCATTTAATGAAATTTCTTTATTTTTTAGATGTGTTTCTTGTAAACATAAAACATCAGGTTTAGGATTTGCATTGTCTAAAAAGTTCTGCAATTCTGTCTTTTTGGATGCTTCCTGACCACTTAATCCACGTGTGTTCCAAGACATGATAACTAGGCCGTTTTTATTTAAATTCATTTTCTGTTTGGGTCCCGCGTGTTTAACCTAGTTATCTTGGTAAGTTACCTATCTAGCCTATACTACGTTTTTAAATCTAGTATCTCTGTCCCCAATAACGTCCTGGCAAGATGGGACCCCTTATTGGGTGGTGTGCCATTGGTACCCGGTGTGGTTGGGGCGCCATTGGACCCCACATGGCCTGTCCTTGTCTGAAATAATTTGGCCCATTCTGATACTGATGATTTGGGTTTGGTCCCCGGTTTTGCCTACTGTAGTTTGGAACAGGTTTTGGCCTGTTTAGGGTTTGTTGTACCTGTGGGGCAGGTGTTGATTTTATGGCGTCACCTTCCCCCTCTATTTCATTTATAAGGTTTTCTATTTCTAATTCTGATAGATCTTTTTTTAATTTTTGGATTATTTTGCGGAGTGCCGCTTTAACCTTGGCATTAATTAATTCTTCATTTTTTTCATTCTGTGGTCTAGGGGTGTTAACCTGGGGCTTGTGCATGGGTGTGGCCTTTTTTGCTAAAGGTTCAAACCCTGCTGTTTTTCTATTATCATTATGCGATTCTTGGATTTTACTATTCTTAAATTCTATGTCCTTGATATAGTTTTGGTATGCAGGACAGCCCTTGTAGGCCGCACTGTGCTGGTTCCCACAGTTTCCACAGTGTTTGTCTTGTTTATTCCTACACATAGTGGCTGTATGGGGACCCGCACAGTGGGGGCACTTGGGTGTATGCTTGTTGCATTTCTTTGTTAAATGGCCATGCATTTGACAGTTATTGCATCGGATCGGGGTCCAGAGAGCAGGTTCTACTAATATGGTTTTCCCTTGTTGCGATTTTATTTCAAGTGGAATATTTTCTGAATTAAAAGTAACCTTTATTGTGGCAGATGGGATTAGCTTGCCGTTTACTTTGTCAAATCCCCTGTAGGCCCTGGTAATGTTATTATTTTTAGCATTTAGAAGCTGTTTTAATGCCTCTTCCGTTTGAACTTTGCCTGCATCCATAAGTATGATACCTTTGGATTGTTTGTTTGAGGGGCTTGCTTTGTTTTGTTTGATTTTAATTTAAAATCATATTGCGCAAATTTGAAATTGTTTGCGTGGTCCATTTTTGACGGGTTTATTCTAAATTGCGGTAGTTGACCTGGTATTTGTGCTAGTGCCTCACAGTATGTGTGGCCCACATGTTTTACGAATTCTGTGATTACAGTCTTCAGTTGGTCCATTGGGAAGGCCCGCTGGATTGTTGTCAGGGTGATGACAATCCATAGGGCGTCTACCACTGTACCAGACTGTTGGTTAGTTTTTGCTTTTGGTTTGGTTTTGGTTTGCCAACCCCCTTCCTTATCATTGCTCTCTGTCCCCTTCCCCTCGGCACCCACTGTTTCCTGCGTTTGATCGTTCTTATCTGTATCACTAATGGGGCCTCCCTCTATTGAATCGAACCTATTCAGTATTTCTACCAACTGCTGAACTGAGATGTCTACCCCATTCTGCGCTGTTTCTCTATCTTTGTCTACTATACTTTCCTCCAAGCTGCATTCTCCTTCCTCTACCTCTACATATTGTGCCTTATTGACTGGGCTACCCATACTTCCTATACTCTCATTGCTGCTATTTATACTTCTATCTCTTTTGTTTCCTATCTTTCCTAGAGTTGTCAGATTTGGCGTACTAGCCATTAGTGGCGCTCTCATGTTGAGTACGTTTTGGCCTTTTCCGGCCCTAGTAGGGGTGGCCTTAACCCTCTCACTCTCTACTACTACTACATCCGCGTATGTTGGTTTGTTTATCGCTTCCATTTTACTCTGTTCTATTCTATTCTCTCTTGTTAATTTATATATATTATATTCTATTCAATTCTATTCTACCTTGTTTATTTTCGAGACTTACTGAGTGGTTTCTATTCTATTCTATTCTATTTAATTATATTCAATTTTATTCAATTCTATTCTATTCTATTCAATTCTATTCAATTCTATTCACTTGTACCTTTCTTATTTTCTTATTTCCTTATTTTCGAAACTTACTATATTAGATGGCCTAAATATATTACTATCTCTGCTTTCTGATCTATTACGAACTATTACGAACTATTACGAACTATCACGACTATCCCGACCTTGACCTATTCGTTATTCGACCTTGGCGTCTTTGTTCTAATTACTGTCCAGTCGTTTTGACCTACTTTGATTTTGTAATTTCTAAATGGGCGCGGACCGGATGGAAATCACCTATTGGTTTTTTGACGAATTACTGCCTTGTTCTGCGATTTAAATGCTTATTTACTACTTATTCATTCGCTAATAATTATCTAATAATTACTATTAACTGTTACTGTTTTACTACTGGTTTATTAATGATTTTGTTTTTTGTTATAGTATGGTTATTTATATAGATATTATGATTTGATTATGGTGTACTAAGCCTCTCTCGAGTGATTGCTCAAGTTATCTCTGTACATCAAATCATACCATGTATTTTCTTACTTTTACCGGCTTTCTGTATCCTATTTATCTGGTAATATTTCACTTTTTATAGTCCTGTTATGTTTTCACTATTGTTCACTATTCCACTAGATAAAAATCCATATGTTCGTAATTTCACAAATCGCGATATTTTCACTTGAAACACTGTAATCCTAACTGTTTTTATCACTATATTCCTATTTTCACAAGTCCAATAAAACTTTCCTAATTTTCCTATTTGTCTATTAGTCCAAAGCCCAACACCACTGTTCGTTCTCTTAAGAAGCGAAGAGACACGACTGCCTGCACATAAACACAAAGAGAGAATCGAATCAAATGAATTGTTTCACTCTTTTCTTTCATTCTAAGGTTTATAGTCCCTCTACCATATGAGCCCCCGGGAAGAATCAATGATATACTATATTTTTTTTATTTCATTCTAAGGTTTATAGTCCCTCTACCATATGAGCCCCCGTGAAGAATCCCCCGTTGACTCGGCATTATGTTTGGACTAAAAAGGTTTTGATTTTGAATTTTGAATTGAAGGACTCCGCCTCAGAGTCGACCAAAGTGTCTGAATTGTCTGCCAAATATATAATCATAGCACTGGCGGTTAATTTAACCTAATTTCGCGCGCTATGATTATGAGTGTGTTTGGTGGTTTTTAAGACTGTTTTTGATTTACTGTGTTTTGGTACGCATAAAACGGATTGAAAATGGACCAATCAGAATCAAGGAGAAATTATTTTATCAATCCGCGTTAGAATCTTAATTTTTTGGATTTTTAAAACTGTTTGATAACGGGCCCAATGTATATACTAAATTCTGTTGCTATATCCCTAATAAGATTTTAATACACCCTGCTTAAAGGATATTAGGAGATTTGAGATATTGGTAAAGTTTTAATTTTTGTTTCACAAACCGGATTGAAAATGAACCAAAATGAACCAATCAGAATCTAGCAGAATTAATCTTATTTCCGGTTTGTGCAGAGATTTAGTTAATCTGTGTAAAATACTAAAATTATGTCTAACGGCTATGAAATGGTTGTTAAATGTTTCTGAAAGGTGGTTTTATCGTCAGTAGTTTGAATACTAGACCATTTGGAGGTGTTTTATTGAAATTGGCTTGATATTTTAAAGTTCAGTTTTATTTCACAAAGTGGATTGAAAATGGACCAATCAGAATCAAGGAAAAATTTCCTATAGAATTGAGTTAGATTCTTTTTGGATTTTTATTTCACAGAATTGTTTGATAACGGGCCAGTCAGAGCAGAAATGTAAATGTAGATATTAAATTGTTAATATGGTTCTAATAATGCTGTAAGGAGACTAATAGAAACTAATGGAGGCAAAGATGGCTATGAAAACTAAACGAATTTCACAATTTTTATCAAAAAGGATGGACCAATCAGAGCCAGGGATACAATTTGCTCTCAGCCAATCAGATTCAAGTTTGTTTCGGGGTTTAGGTTTTTTCCCAGGATTTTGATTTTTTTTTTTTTTAACGATCTACTAGAGGTTTGCTAATGGCTTGATAAAAGGTTATTATAAAAATCTTGGTGTAAATTTGTCCACTAAACTAACTTGCTTACTGTCTTGCTTATTTTTCCTTTCTTCCCTACACAGTAGCACTCAGACCACCACAAATACAGCCCAAATATTCAATATAACACAAATACAATATAGTACAAAATATCAAACTTACACACAAATTTATTTTATAGTATACATTATCAAGTTTCAACACAGAACCACACAGTGAGCCAAGCGAATTGCTCTATATGTTAAAATTAAGCTTTAGTACTTGGATTTTTTATTTGAGACTGTGGTCCTAATAAGACTACAAGAAAACTAATAGAATAAATTTTGGTTATAAGTTCTAAGTGAATTTCCCAAATTGGATTGAAAAAGGGACCAATCAGAGCCACGGAGACAATTTGCTATTTCAATTTGCTATTTGCTCTTAGCCAATCAGAATCGAGCTTATATCCGGTTTATTCAAAGATTTCACTGTTTTTTGCTAAATATTAGGCGTTTGATACTGGATTAAGAAAAGGTTATTATGATTATCCTGATATTAGTTTATTCTCTAGACTTACTTGACTTCTGTCTTTATTATTGTTCTTCCCTTTCTTACACAGCACACCACAGATCAGCACAATATATCACAGAACAGGACAATACAGTACAATATATCAATATATCACAATTCAATACAAAGAACACAGTGAAACACGCGAGTTGCACGACTTGTTATACAAAAAAGGAATTGCGATTATAACAGTTAGATAGAAACTTGAGGTGGTTATACAGATTGGTTTGATGTCTTATCTAGACTTTACTTGTATTAAACCAAAAATGGTTTATTGTAGCCCACTCACTTTGCCGGCGATAAATCTAGTTTAATAAAGTGGTTATGAAAATTATCTTATATTCCGAGGGTTAGACAAAAGACTTAAGATGGTTTTAGGAACCTGGTTTAGTATAAAATTTAGTTTTACTGGTGATGAATCTAGTTTAAAGTAGCTGATTATGAGGATTTATCTCGAATTCACAAAGATCGGCTTGAAAAACGGACCAATCAGCGCGCCAGGAAGATATGCGCTCAGCCAATCAGAAATTTTCAAAAATTTAATGCTTTTTGCTTTTTTGCTTTTTGCTAGAAAGTAACAATTTGGCAATGGATTTCACACTGATTAATTAATGTTTACTGAAATTATCTAACTGTTAGTTTTTCTATACACTTACTTGTTTCCTATCTTTCTTTTCTTTCTTGAACAGCACAACACAGAACAGTACAATACAACACAAAGACAGCTTCTAACACAGAAAAACGGTGGTGCGCGCGAATTGCTCAATGCTCAATACGGCACGCGATGTATTATGGTATAAACGCTTACTTTGATTAATACCTCCGATAGGTTTTAATTAGTTAATTCTTTAATCCCTTATCCTGGTTTATGACACGATAAGAACGTTAAGAACGTTTATTTAAAATTCCTATGTTTATTTACTAACCTTGGTTTTCAACTGTTTCCAACTATTTACTAAAGTAAAGTAGAATTTTAACAAGTTAACCGCGCGTTTTCAAATGCTAGTCACGAGACTGGTTTAAGACACGTCTGATCACGAGAGAAATCAGAATGAGAATTGAGAATGGAGATTAGTTAGTTTTTAGTTTTTGTTTTTGCTCGCCCTATGGCACTAGGCCTTTTGGCGAGCTTTTCAGTAGGTGGTTAACATTTTTTGGAGGGGAAATTGGAGGGGAATAGTTGTTTCAATAATGGCAAGAACCAGGTAGACAACTGTGTCAGTTTTATAGGATTGGCCGTGAAATTCAGAAGGCGATTAAATTAAAAATAATATAGTATATTAACTGCCCTTAGATGTTTATATTTAGCTCTGGTTGGTCTATTTAGTAGTTGGTTTGGAAAAAGCACAGGTTGGTCTATTTTGTAATTTTAGATCGAGGATTAGTAATATAATTTATAATTGTATCCCAACGCCAGCGCGTCACCATCTTTTAAAAATGTTACGTAATATGTACATATATACATAATCAATGTCGTGTCTGCTTCATGCTCCCTTCCAAAGGGAATGGACTGTATTAGTTGTAAGCATATAATTATTAAAATCAAATAAAAATATCCCAGTGTTGTTTGTAGGACATCACTCCAAACCTCTCAATAACTCGTATGCGAGTAAATACGTCAAATGGAGCGTGTCCCTCCGCCAAAGCCACGGGGAGGCCACACTGGGGAGGGCATGAAGCAAAGGTAAACATAGGTTTTATATGTTAATAGTATTTCCCCCTATTCCGATGTGTGCGTCAGATAAGAAAATAAATAGTTATTTTCCCGTCGGCCAGTATAAAATCAATGTGTTAAAAAATATTAGGCATATATGAAACTAAGAAGGCCAGCCAGGAATTTCTATTTACTTAATTGTTCATATAAAACAACCAAAAATTAAAAACACACACCGGGGATTGTGGGGGCATACAGTATCGTGTTATGTGAAATTATACAAAGGAACACCGACATATTTATTAAACATCTCCACTACGCCAAAAGGTAGGGCAGTCCACACGCTCATGTCGCCGTGAAGTGCTTGCCGAGTCGGATTATATTAATAAATAAAATTCAGCAACAATTGCAAAAAAAAATTGAAAATGATGTTTTCGGGCCCAGCTGACAACACACCGGCTATTCCACTGGGCCATCCAACATATTCATGACGCCGATATAGTGTTACATGAAATTTATACGACATATGGGAGTGGGAGTGGATGGAGTAAGGAGAGAATGAATAACTTAGTAATATTATATATATAAAAAGTGTATGCGATTGGTCCTGGACCGTTGTGCCTGCGTTGTCATCTGACTCAAAAATCGCCCCAACGCGTCCACCGGATCAGTCACATAACCTAACTGAATCAATTAAGTAGTTTTTGGTAAAACAACCACTTACTACACATTTAAAGACACTTTTGGTAAACATCTCCACTACGCCAAAAGGTAGGACAGTCCCCACACTCATGCCGCCATGAAGTGCTTTCGAGCCCAGCAGACAACACACAGGCTATTCCACTAGGCCTTCCAGCATATCCATGACGCCAGAAGATAGGGCTGTCCCCACACTAATTTAGTCATAGATGTAGTTAAGCTGTAGGGTAGATTTTTTTACTTCCCTATATAAATAAATGACAAAACAAGATATAGATCCGAATTGATTGCCAGATGGGGAGCCAGTACAACGACCGTCTTGCCAATTGACAAACCTTTCAGACCGAAACTATCTGTATTTATCAATGAATTATTATAGTTAAAAGGAGGAGAAAGTACATTTAGTAAATTGTCTTGTTGGTAGTCTAAAGATGATTATACTGTATAATACTAACCGGAATATAAGGGAACATAAGACTCATGAATAGGTATTGCTGTTGAATATATGGGGGAATACGTGACTGATCCTGGACCGCTGTGCCTGCGTCGTCATAAGACCCAAGAATCGCCCCAGCGCGTCCACCGGATCAGTCCAATATTGTAGCTATACAATTAATAACTTGTTATTTCTAGTAGTCTGAAGATGGTTATACTGTATAATACTAACCGGAATATAAGGGAACATAAGACTCATGAATAGGTATTGTTGTTATACACATAATCCGTATATATGATATATCTAGCTAAGACATAAGAGGTTATATCTTCTTTTGGAAGTGTGAATCCTTAATGAAGTCACTAAGCGCACTAAAAACTATTTGTCTATATCGTTTTTCAGGATCTAGAATATTTGTAAGATTAAATGCAATAGATAAGTGTTGAAGTTTAAATTTTAAATTATCTCGGGTTGCAACTAGCTGATCACAATCGAGAAGGAAATGTTCCGTGGTGAATGGGACAGAGCAAGAGGGGCAATCTTTATGTAGATCTTTTATTATATGGCTTCCCATGCTTGCTGGTAGTAGATTGTATCCCATTCTCAATCTAGTGATATCTTTATTTATTAATTTATTAGTTGAAAAAAGATCATGATTTCTAAAGTTATTGCTAAGCCTTGTAATAGTATTATATTTATTTGTTTGTTCAGTTAGATTATGATTTAATTTCATGTTAATTATTTTATGGATGATGGAGTATATTTCTAAAGGGGCTAATGGGACAGGTTGATCAATTAATATGTTATTTAGGCCTGCCTTACAAGCAAGGTCTGCCTTTTCATTTCCAGGTATTTGAACATGGGCCGGACACCACTCCAATGTAACTGAAAGGTTTGAGAGGTTGCAATCATTAATCTGAATTAAAATATCTGAAATTAGTTCCGGTCTTGATTTACTAGTTCTATCCCTTATTGCTGTTAGACTGGATAGAGAGTCCGAAAATATAACTGAATATGGAGGTTTGTTTTTGTATATCCATTTGAGGGAATTTTTTATCGCAATAAGCTCAGCAGTAAATATTGATAATCCATCTGTAATTCTTTTTTTTTTTGTAATATTTAAAGTTGGAATGACAAAAGCAGATGCTACTCTACCAGTATTTGGGTCTTTTGATCCATCTGTATAAATGCTGATATGGGAATTATATTTATTATTTATATGTTCGTTGAAGGCCAATTTAATATCTTGTTGGTTGTCTTGTTTACTAATCATATTCGAAAGGTTTATATCCACTATTGGAGTAAGTAAAGTCCATGGTGGAATATCTTTTTTACTAGAGTCTGAAATGTTTATATCTTTTAAGTTGTATTCTTCAACAAGATTAAATGTGACTGAACCAAAGGGTTTGGGCCTATCTTTGAACTTATTTTTACAATAAGTAGGTTTAATAATGTCATTGACAGGATTAGTTATTTTATTAGTCTGGGATCTAGACCAGTATCTCAGCATCTGCTCTTCTCTATGTAAATGGAGGGGGAGAACTCCCGCCTCATGTTCTAAAATATGTTTTGGGGTAGATTTAAGTGCGCCTAGTGCTATCCTTAAAGCTTTGTTTTGAATTATATCAAGTTGCTGTAATAATGAGGAAGAAGCACATGAGTAAACGTGGGAACCATAATCTATTTTTGGTCTAATAAGGGTTTTATATAATATAATTAGGGATTTTCTATCAGATCCAAAATCCGTTCCTTTTAACATTCTTAAAAAATTTAAATCTTTCTCACATTTAGCTATTAAATTCTGTATATGTGTTGTAAAGTTTAGTCTTCTATCAAAAATCATGCCTAAAAATGTGGCTGTTTTACTGAATATAATGTTAGTGTCACCTAGAAAAAGGTCGACAGATTCTCGGGGGGTATTGCCAAAAATAATTCCCACTGTCTTATTTGGTGATAATTTAAAGCCCCATTTTTTTGCCCATTCCATATTAAATTTAGGCCCTTTTGAGCTTTGGTTTGTAGTTCATTTACAAATTTTCCTGTTACCCACGTGCTACTATCATCAGCAAATTGGCTAACAACCATGCCAGTGTCTTTTACGATATCTGGCAGGTCGTTAATGAGAATATTAAAAAGGAGGGGGGATATTATGGAACCTTGGGGAGTACCTCTCTCTAGTGATTCTTCATCAGAGAGAGAGTCCTCGACCTTAACTTGTATCTTCCTGTCCTGAAGAAATGCCTTAATGAAGGAGAAGCAATTTCCTCTAATGCCAAAATCAAATAATTTAGTAAGAATTCCTATATTCCAAGCAAGGTCAAATGCTGCTTGTAAATCTAAAAATATAGCAATTGCAGAATGGCCAATGTTTTTTTGCAAATATTATATCATGTTGTAATCTGGCCAACTGATCTTGTGAACTGCGGCCCTTCCTGAAACCTGATTGAAATTTATTTAATAAGTGTTTTGTTTCTAGGAAGTGTTCTAATCGATTTTTGACCATATATTCCATTAATTTACTAGGATGAGAAGTTAAGCTTATGGGTCTATAGGATTTAGGGTCATTAGAGTCCTTATTGGGTTTTTTAATCGGGATAACACAGGCCAGTTTCCAGGAGGTCGGATAGGTTTTAGAAGTCCAGATTTTATTATAAAGGAGAAGCCAAATACTTAAGGTGGTTTCGGGCATATGTTTAAATAGCTGATAGGAAATTTTGTCAGGTCCCACGGCGGAATTTTTTCTGCTATTAATTGCATCTCTAAGTTCCAGCATATTAAAGGGAAGATTAAGGGTAGGATCTATATCCTCTTGAATGTCGTTATTAATTTTATTATTAAAATCTGTTTCAAAATTATCTTGAAAGTCATTTGTAACTTTAGGAAGATTGTCCTTACTCGAAACTTGGGCGTAATGCTTGGCCAACATGTTAGCTTTTTCTTTATTCGTTGTTGCATATTGAAGATTTGTTTTTAACAGTGGCATCGAGGAAGATGATTTTCCACGTATTTTATTAATCTTTGTCCAAAAAGTTTTAGTGTTACTTTGTTTTAAAGAACAGGTATTTATAAATTCTTCCCAATTACTTTTCTTCGCTGATGATATAATATTTTTAGAGTCAAGCTCTGCATTTTTAAAGTTAAATAGATTTGTTTCAGACGGGTCTTTTTTTAATTTATTCAACATGTATTTGCGTTTTTTAACCGCCTGTTTGCATTCAGAATTCCACCATGGGACATTTTTCTTTTTTGGCATTTTATTATAAATCGGGACGCTTTGATGCACTATATTCAGTATCGCATCAGTTAAATTATTATTAAATATATTTATATCTTCTGAGAATAAGTCTTCTGTATTTAAATCTTTACATAGAATATTGAAAAGGTCCCAGTCTGTTTTATTATAGTTGTATTTATCTTGATTATATTGTTCTTGTGTTATCTTATCATTTATTAGCTGTATAGAGATATAAATTGGGAAGTGGTCAGACCCCCAATTATCGTCTAGGACTGTCCATTGAATTTTTTGAGAGAGGGGGATGGTAGAAAAAGACAGATCTATGTTTGACAGGTTACCCGTTCTGTTATCAATGTGCGTGGGGGAGCCGTCGTTTAGAAGGATTAAATTCTGCTCGTCAACCCAAGACAGAATTTCTTTCCCCTTTTTATTTGAGTGTTCAGATCCCCATGCATGGTGGTTGGCGTTAAAGTCTCCCGTGATTAAGACATGTTTAATATTAAGCTCATTTATTTTCATACTAATTTTATTTAATGATCTGCTATCACAGTTTCTTGAATAAAGATTAGATAAAATATAAGTGTAGTCTTTGTATAACACTTTAAATAGCTGGACTTCAATTGTAGTATTATCATTGTCGTCCCTAGGATTTTCTATATTTATATTTTCATAATTGATGTCATTTTTAAAATAGACGGCCAGACCCCCACACTCATTGTTATTTTTATTATTAAAAAATTTGAATTCATGTCTGAATCCCGGTATAGTTTTAAAATTGTTCTTGTTAAATTTTGTTTCTTGCAGACATATAATGTCAATTTCCGGATTCAGGTCTAAGAACAGTTTTATTTCTGCATGCTTTATATGAGTTAGTCCCCCCGCGTTAAAAGACATTATGTTTACTTGCTTATTCATTTCAATAGTTTGTTTATCCTATTTTTCACAGAGGTATTCTGTTTTTTTGCGCTTATCGATGATATTGTGGATTTTCTAGGTGTTTTTGTTACCTTTAGAGCTCCTTGTAATTTTTTTGGTGTTTTTAGGACACGGGAGTTCCTACTTAATTTGTTTATAACTATACTAGACTTATGATTATTGTCCCTTACGGCCTTATGTTCAATAGTAGGGGGTTGGGGTTGTTGAAGTAAGGGGTCTTTAGTCAATGGTTGAATTGCTCTAAAGATTTCTCTTTGTACATGGGAAATTAACAGAGGGCCGCTGGGTCTAGTTTTTTTCATTTAATAATTTAATTGTGACTTTAGTTAAAATATCAATATTTGTAATCATGGTTTTCGAGTAACCAGATACACTTATTTTATATGGGGAAGTTTGGGAGGAAGATTCTAAAAATGTGGGTGTAATTCTTATTGGGATGCTAGGGGTAGGGGTCTCATTTAGGTCCACCAGGTCTAGAATTGATTTGTTAAAAAAACTGTAATTCGACGTCCAATCTGAATCTATGCTTTCTCCGGATGATATTATAGAAGTAAGTGTTTTGGGTTACATTAAAGATACTGCTATCACTAATTGTTGTAGAGGTATTAGGTGAGAAAACGGATGAGCAGTTAGACTTATTTGAAATTTGATGTTTAAGATCCAAATTTATAGCAGGGTCTATGTTAGGTGTGGATTGTTTTGGACCTATCTCCGGAGAGTTTATGGGGGTTATTTGATTATTTATAGCCGTTTTGTTTGCATATTCTGGAGAATTTTGGGTAGAACTGTCACTATCCCTTGTGGAAATATCAATATAAAGGGGATTAAACTGAACTGGAGAGTTTTCAGGGGTTTGTATATTGTTTATATCAGTTTTCATGACAGGATCTGATGATTTTTGAAAGGAACAGTCTATAGATCTGGTGGAGATATCAATATAAATGGGGTAATTAAGATTTGCGAATTCTGTAGCATGAATCTTAGTTGTAGTAGCAATACAAGGGGGATTTGAAGGGTTTAGGAGATCTGGAGAGTTGGTTATGGCTCCGTTTGTGGAAGTAATCAAGATGGGAGGTAATACACTTATTTCCTTATGAGGGGGTGACTTTTTGGTATGGGTGATCTCTATGTTTTTTTTAATCTCCTCTATATTAAGTGGGTGTTGGTTTAGAGGAGGGGAAGGGAGGAGAGGTTTGCCAAGTCGGCGGATCTTCTTATCCTGACCTCTGGTAAATTTAATTATTTTCTGATTCCAAAAAGAGCTGGAGAGCATTTCTGTGTCGACTGCTAGCTCATTATCTAAAGTGATGATTTTATCTGCGGGAGCTATATTTGAAGTTTGCATGCTTTCTGTTTTAAGTTGATTTGTTGTAATCCCTGTTGTTAAGGTGGCCTTGTCAGGGTTACATGTAGCATTTGGAACTAATATTGGTGTGTCCATATAGATGGGGGTGGTAGGGGAATTTAATAAATT
This sequence comes from Cyrtodaria siliqua, assembly GCA_037043455.1. Classification (NCBI taxonomy): domain Eukaryota; kingdom Metazoa; phylum Mollusca; class Bivalvia; order Adapedonta; family Hiatellidae; genus Cyrtodaria; species Cyrtodaria siliqua. Next base: position 18,093 of record JAWPHD010018617.1, read on the forward strand.
AAGTTTAGTAGAATCCTGTTTTATGGGTTTGAGTTGGGACTGGGGGACTTTAGGAACTGAATCCTGTATATTGTTGGGGATCTGTGGATGGACAGTTTCAGCGGAGCGGATTTTAAACGGACGGGTCTTAATTTCAAGAAGTGAAGGAATATATTTGAATCTGGATCTAAATAATGGAAGGGTTTCAAAGACTGTGGCTCGTTTATTTGGCAATACCTTCCTTGGCTGTCTGTATAAAGGGGCTTTATGAGGATATAATATATTTTGACTTTTTTTAAATGGACGGGTTTTGATATCTAGTAGTAAAGGTATCCCTAAATGTTTTGTTTTAAGAGTTGGGGGTTCTGGATCAACATCCCAATCACTTTTTTCTGTGACCCAGATTGATTTTTTAATTGTCTCGTTAATTAATGTAACATTAGAGGAGTTAGTTTCGAGGTGATGTTCAAGTGCTGAGACGTTAGATTTAGGAGAGATAGAGCGGTGTATTAAATGTTTTGAATCCTTATGAATTTTAATGGCCACAGCCCAAGAAACTTTTTTTGACTGTGTAATTTTAGTAATTTCTACAGCTTTGGTGTATGCGGAGCATCCCCTATACCTAGTAGTGTGTGGTCCTCCACAGTTTGAACAGCAGTAGTTTGTGGAGGAGCAGTCTCCAGTGTGGTGGGCTTGGGCACATTTGGCGCAGGATAAAGTTCCTTTGCATTGATTAATTTTGTGCCCAAAGCCCTGACACTGGAAACATCTAATTGGGGGTGGGGTGGGGGGGGAGGGGGGGGGGGAGAGACAAATTCCTCCACTTCAAAAGAGGTAAAAGTTTTATGTATTTTAAGAGTTTTTGGGAGTGTATCCCCACCGACGACGACCTTTACTGCCCCTGTATTTAATCCGAGTTTGTTTTTTAAAATGGTGAGTGAGATGATGTGTGGAGTTTTATTGTTTTCGTCCACGAATTCCTTTTTTAGTTCATCCATGTCCGTGTCAAGTGGCACATGGTAGATGACTCCTTCTCTAGTAGTAGATGAAGGGATGCTTATTGAGATTTCAATATCTCCTAAGAAGAGGGGAGTATTATTTAAGATGAGTGATTTGGCTTCGGCCGAAGTTGTTTCTATTAAGAGGTCACCAGATTTTAGTGGGACAACTCTTTTGATTTTGTTTGGAAATTTGGTTGAGATTAGTCCTGAAAGTTTGATTAAAGATATTGTTTTTGTGATTGCTTGTCCCACCTTAGATTTAAAGAAAAGTTTATGGTCCCAATTGTTATGAAGAATATGATGGTCGTCGCTGGCGGAGAGGGCATCGCCCAGTACTTTTTTTATAACTATTAGACATGTTGTTTTGTTGTTATTAAGATGATTTAGAAAAAATAAAAAATAGGGAGTGGTTATCAGAGTAGAGATACTCTGACTAAGTACTTGAAATGATCACACGCTATGTTAATAGCGGCTTAACACGGTTTATAGGATTTAAATTGTATATAATAAATAAATGTACAACACCCTGTACCACGTCAAATATATTTGATGTAAAAAAAAGAAAGGAAAAGAAATGACACAATTGAAGCTATAGAATAATTGACCCTATTAAATCCAATATAATTGTAACAGTATACTGCTTTCCTTATTTAAATGAAGCTATTGAAACACTATAAAATAAATAACACTATTAAAACACTATGAGGTTTTATAGGGCTAGTGCAGTACCGTATAGTACAATGTAATGTAATGCGACTAGCCTATATGTGTACGCTTCTAATGTCAGCGTATCTTTCAACCTATGCACTCAATAGGATATCTATATTTGGAAAAAGTTTACAATCTACACTAAATGTCAACGTATCTTGACCAGCTGATGTCCTATTTTTAGCTAAACGGTTCCACACACGCCTTGTATAATTTTAATATGAAAGGTCTATAACCGGAAATGAATTGAAACGTATGTAGAACGTTTCCAAATAATGTAATGGATAGTTTCGAAAATCTTCTATGATGGTAAAACTTATGTAGTAGATTTGGCCTAGGTCAGTTACAGTATAATTAAGCTTACCATAAAGGGAGGTAATATCTAACATTATTTCACTTGCCTTTGACATGCTACAGGTTATCATTGATGTTTTCATGCATTGTTTCTGTCTTTATTTAAAGGGTATACATCATTTACTGATTTACTCGCTATGATATTTGTTTGAAGTATAATACTTAGCGCCGTTTGCTTTATATTAGTAACAGCTGTATTAACCTTAATTTTCCTATTCATGATTGGCAGGGATTACTGATAAGTAAGTGCCCTCAGGACACCGTTAGGTGTCATATAAGGTTAGACTTGTCTTACTTGAATTAAATGTAGCAGGAGATAACATCGTTAGATGTTCCTGGGAAAACGTCTTAATTAGATACAGGAGATAACATCGTTAGATGTTCGTGTTAAGGTGTTTAAAATGGCTTATAAATAAATATTAATATCTTTATAGAGTAGATTTTGAGATCAACTTGGATAATAAAAATTATGTTGAACACATCTGCGATTTTGTTTATTCCTGACCGCCTAAACAATCCACACCCCGTGTACGAATCTGGGGAGAAGTAGCCTCTCTCGTGGGATATAGCATCACCGTGTCCGGTTACCTCTCAGTGACCTGGCGTGGCGCTGTTTATGCCTGACATAACTAGTCACAGACCGGTAATGTCAGATTGTTCGTCGCACAGACATACACATACATACAAATACACACAATAACATCGCTTTGCCCGGTTGCCCGTAAGTGACCAGACAAGGCCCTGTTTATGTTGAGCATAACTTGTCTTAGACTGGTAATGCTAATTCGCTTGTCGTCTAATCACGCACTCACTCACACACTCAAAACGGCTACACTTCTAATTATAAAAATCAGAATATTTCTAAAGATATATTGTATATATGCATACAATAACTAAACAGATGTATTAACTTCTTTTAATAGATATAGATTAGATAGATAAGAATCCTTTATTGACCAGATCTCATCAGAAATTAAAATTATTGCGAAGTGGAAATATTTTCGAAACTATACATTCGCCTCTAGATAAAAATAGAGTCTAAAAATAGACTATTGTGATTTGGGCGAATGTGTCAAATTGAATTCAATAGGTAGATACGTTGCATTTAGAATAGTGCTCACCCAGATATGAAAGATATATAGCCAATACTGGCGTAAACAAACCTTAAATTCTATCGATAATTCTGATAAAAACTAATATCCACAGATAAAATTCAGCGTCTAGGGTATAGATATGTATAAAAAAACTATTGTGGACTATACTTCGAGACGGGATGGATCTACCACCCCAGTCACGAAGTAAAAGTCTCACTAGCAGTCTATGTTGTCTGCCCCTGATAATAATCAGAGAGCAAACAAATAGCGTATAAGACTGCTATGTCTCTAAACCCCAAACAACAAACCCCATCCGTAGATATTTAAAATGGTAAAAACAGAAGTAAAAAATCAATTCTACACCAGTAGACCGGACGACATGAGACGTCTTGACCGGTCGAGTGCATAGGTGTCTAGTTTAAAGAAGCTGATTATGAGGATTTATCTCGAATTCACAAAGATCGGCTTGAAAATGGACCAATCAGCGCCAGGAAGATATGCGCTCAGCCAATCAGAATTTTTCAAAAATGTAATGCTTTTTGCTAGAAAGTAACAATTTGGCAATGGATTACACACTGATTAATTAATGTTTACTAAAAATATCTTAATGTTAGTTTTCCTATACATTTACTTGTTTCCTATCTTTCTTTTCTTTCTTGCACAGCACAACACAGAACAATACAATACAATACAAAGACAGCTTTTAACACAGAAAAACGGTGGTGCACGCGAATTGCTCAATACGGCACGCGATGTATTAATGAGATAAACACCTACTTTGATTATTACCTCCGATAGGTTTTAATTAATTAATTCTTTAATTCTTTATCCTGGTTTATGACACGATAAGAACGTTAAGAACGTTTATTTAAAATACCTATGTTTATTTACTAACCTACTGTTTCCAACTATTGACCATATGATAATTCAGAAGGATCAGTAAGTATATATAGTAATATATAGGTCATCTAAACTAGGTCAAGCCATATATTTAATATGCCAATGTGTGTATGTTTACGTGTATGTATGAAATGTTACAATTGTCCTTATATATATCTACTATGTGCATGTATGGATGTCTATGTGTATGTAAGCATGCAACCTTACAACTACTAGGATTTAATGTTGATCACCCAGTATCTTTATATATATCTAATATGTACATGTACATACTATGTGTATGTATGGAATCGTACAATTGTCTATATATTAGTTTTCTGGTAACAAACGGTTCGATACCACGCCCGCGCCGTTTAACAACAGTAACAATATTATTCAAATCTTTATCAGAAATACCAAATATATAAGCAAGTAGATATACAAGTAGAAACCATAAAAAACTTAATCTACTACGTATTTTTTACTAGATTTAGTGCTTATTTCACCACAAGGGATGTGACCGTCCTCAAAGTAAAAATACAGTAATAATAGTCTTAATCTATAATATAACACAAACTTGTTTATTCGAGAAAGTATGAAAGGACAAATTAGACAATTTAGAAGGCATCCTATCCCAGACATATTGGGTTGCCCTAAAAAGGGCCGTTTTTTTTCAAATGGCCAAGCAAGCTTAAACCACACCATATGTAGACAGGTCTGTCTTAATAAGCCTATGACCGACGAGGCGTAAATGTATACCATCGTTTTTCATTAAACAACGATCGGCTGCCCACGGAAAGCACAATACGTTTATACGCCGCTTCGTCCCTGTCCACTCCTTCCGCAATAAGCAATTCAGGCGGTTCCTCAAGCGTTTGGAGCGCGCACTACCCGGTTTATTCAACAGTGGTCCGGTATAACCGGGAGCCCGCCGCTGGTAGCGTGGAAACACAGCTCCCAACAGTATCTTCGCTTTTGGACAGCACTGACCAACCGCTAGGATAATGCGTTGATACGAGGCAAAAAGGCCTGTTGGCGTCATCTCGGGCACGGGATCAGCCACGTCATTGGTACCCAGTTGTATATAGACGCAACCAGGTACCTCCGCTAAACATGCCGCCAGGAATGTAGCCCAAACAGGTGTCTCCGCAAAAGTCTTTATCTTTGCTCCATCCAGATGAAAATACCGCCGATGAGGATTTGATGTCTCTGAGTACCCGTTTTCAACCATTAGCCGGCGAATATAACTATGCCAAAGGAAATAGGTTAACACCGTGAAGTGTAATAAACCCAAAACGATCAAACACAGGTTATTATACCAATAAAGCAGACAATAGATCGCATGCCCCAGCGAGCCTCCCAATCAAAACAGGTAAAAAATAAGAGTAATTAACCTAAAACAAGACATCAGATTGGTATTACTAAGTTTATGTTGGAGAATTGTCAAAATCTATGAATATCTATTTGATTAAACATATTTACACATTTTATTCTATCGAAAAATATATATTATAATCATGATAATATAAAAATATAATCAGATGGTAATAGAGGCCTTTGTTTATGTCATTGTGTATCAGACTGTCTTATTAGTTTTTTTTTTGTCAAAGTGGTGATTGAAAAGCGGATGGAAAATGAACCAATCCGCGGCGAGTTCTCAGATTCGGTTTTCAGAGTCGTCAGCCAATCATATTGATCGTACTCAGCTTGTTATGATGATGGTTGGTTGCAGATTCAGTTGTTTAGTTTTCTTAATTTTACAATACAACCTGCTGTTTTTCCCTTCTATTGTGGCAGAAACTGCGAGAATTGAAATCTATGTCTATCAAAAATAGATGGGGCGGTGCGACCACGCTGTGGGTGTCTTAAAGGACATATGTATAATCCTGTATGCGTATACTGCAGCATATGTCCTGGACATCATGCGGCGTGGCCGCGCTGCCTAGTCGATACCTAAGCTATAAAGGAACACCACCTACATAGCAGGCGAGCCACTCCACTAACACAAATGCATCTGGTAGATTAACAGTATACTCCCATATGGCTAAATATACACATAGACCCATACATTTCATGCTACATACGACAGATATCCATATACATATTTCTTATCACTATTTGCTACGTAGATATGACCACACACATGTATACCATATGAGTTTAATATGTATGAGGGTCATCCGGCACACATATTCCGCATGAAAATGACTATTATATGTGCGCCAGCGAACCCCACACATTTGAAAACCATCACTTTTGCCTTTTTCCTGAATACATAGCGGCAACAGAGCATATTCGAGTCTATATTTTGTATAATACTCCTGTCGATCGGAGGAACTTAAAAACCGCGTTCCGCGTTTCTGCTACATATTGTGTTTCCGGGAATAATAGCGCTTTTTGGTCTATTATCTTTATTCCTAACTTGAGAAGGTCGGTTTTTAGTGTTTCGCGTTGGCTTAAGTATAAGGGGCATAGACCCGAGGGATCAAAGAAGGTGTGGTCAAATGATCCGTTTTGACCGCATGTTTCGCAATCTGTGCTTAAACCGTTGCTAGTTTTTATTTTATCATTGTTTCCTAATCGGCTATGTCCTAATCTTAGTCTGGTATATGCAATATCCATGCGCCTATCTTCGCTATATTGGATTACTTTAGTTGGTACATGGGGGTGCATTGAAATACGTTGTGTGGTAGCTTTTGACCAATTTTGCTTCCACTCGCTTGTCATTTTAGCTTTAATTATCGAATATACTTCTTTATTGCCTAATGTTACGGGTATGGGGGTGCCTTTGCTTGCCCCTCTGTTAGCCCAGTAGTCCGCCCTTTCATTCCCTTCTATATCTACGTGGCTGGGAATCCAATTCATTTCTAAAAGTATGTTTAAATCTGAAATGGTGTTGATTTGTTTTAAGATCGTATAAGTTAGGTCGGGTCTACTATTGTTAGTACCATTAGCTATTGATTGTATTGAACTCAGACTGTCGCTGAATATAACCACTTTTTCGGGTTTGAGTCTTATTATCTATGAGAGCGCTATTCGAATCGCTACTAGTTCGGTTGTTTATACTGATAACCTGTGGTCTACTTTATAACCTTGTTTTAAAATCAAAGTATTGTTGGTACTGTATATGCATATTCCCGATCCGGCTATTTCTTTCTCGGAATTTTTACTCCCATCTGTGTATATTTTGACATAATCCTTATAGTTGCTGTCGCAGAATAGGGCATACACGTTATACTCATTCATTTTTATTACAAGGTGAGCCATTACCAGAATGTATACCCTGCTTTGCACCGTTAACGGTCAAACACATATTGCTGGAATGTGTAGACTTTGATCCTATGCGTCAAAGGTACTACAATGTTAATACTATGGCCGAGTTATTTAATACTATAGATTTTAGTCTAGTTTTAGATTTCCTTAAGGAAATCAGACTTTATAAACCAGTATAATATGTTCTTGTATATAATTACTTTTTTATATACCCGTTTTCGGGCATTCGTTGATTTACATATATAGTTTATATTACTACCATATCATCCCTTATTTTTTAATAGTTTTATCCTGATATATTTACATTAATTTTAATTCATATTTCATCAGTTTTTGCGCACAATATGACCTATTTATGTGTCGACGTGCCGTAAAACACCATTCATTCATGCATAACAAATTTGAACAACTCATGGACATTTCAAATCCATTAGCTGCACTGCCACTTCCATCCTCTCATGACAAGTTAGTTGCGTTGCCACTTCAGCCGACTTCTTCCAGGGAGGAGGATACATCAGTGGAGATGTCGCTGCTTGAGTCTCCTATGACCTCTCCTAAGGCCAAAAATAAAAATAAAATTAAAAATGGCCTTAGCGCACAATGATGGGTAAAACTAATAAGATCATTCAATGGAATTGTCGAGGTTTGAAACCAAATTATGATGAAATCACCTTCATTTTAAATGAACACAACCCTATTGCCTTTTGTCTTCAAGAAACATTCTTGAAGACAAGTGATAAGTTATCTTTTAAACAATACTCACTATACAATCATATTTGTGATACCGAGGACAAGGCGACTGGTGCGCTACTTATATTGTTGTTTTCTGCGTCCAGATATGCCATTAGTCTTTCCTCCCTTATGTCCTTGGTTAAATTTGTATGGGCTACCCCCTTACTATATGCTGTATCCTGGTTTATTTTACTACTAGAGGAGATTACCGGGACTAGTTTGTAGTCCATTTGTCCATATGTGAACTGCTTCGCTATGTGTAACTAATTTTCTACAATACAGAATTGTGGGTTTTGACCCTGATCCACAGGCCTTGGTGTGCAGAAGGCAGCACCTACATGCTTGATAAAGGCTTCTACTACTTTCCCATAACATTTTGGTGAGAACTGCCCAGCTACTGTGCATAATGTCATCATGACAGTCACGAGCTTTGAAGCCGTGTACGGTGGAGAGCTTCTCTGGGGCTTGTCCTTAGTTACCTTTGGTTCATTACTTTCGTTACTATCTGGTACTACTGTTATTGGTACTACTGGTGCCACCGGTAACACTGGTACTGATGGTACTACTATCGGTACTGGTACCGCCGTCTCCGCATGCGGCACTGTCTCTGGTGTGATGCCCACCAGGCTATCTCTATATGTCCTAACTACCATGGTGGTACGTTGCGTGGTGGGGGAACACGTTGAACAGCTCGCTATGGAGTTGTCCCCGTCGGTGTGGCCACTACATTTGCTACCTCTACTACACTCGCTCTCACTACTACTTTCACTTCCACTCTCACTACTACCACTGCTACTACCACTGCTACTACCACTGCTACTACCACTACTGCTAAACAGATCCACACAGCTTATATTCATGGTTATGTCTGACAGATATATACTATATAGGAAATACCTTAAGGAGAGATACAACAAGAACAAGTCTGTTGTCTCTGATAATGTAGATTTGTTGTAATTTACTTTGGATTTTGTTTAATAAACCGTATTGAAAATGGACCAATCAGAATCAAGGAGAAAATTTTCTATCAAATCGCGTTAGATTCTTAATTTTTTGGGTTTTTATTTCACAAAACTGTTTGATAACGGGCCAAATGTAGATACTAAATTCTGTTGCTATAGCCCTAATAAGATATTAATACACCCTACTTAAAAGATATTAGGAGATTTGAGATATTGGAAAAGTTTTAATTTTATTTCACAAACCGGATTGAAAATGAACCAATCAGAATCGAGCAGAATTAATCTTATTTCCGGTTTGTGCAAAGATTTAGTTGTCTATGTAAAATACTAAAATTATGTCTAACGGCTAGGAAATGGTTGTTAAATGTGTCTGAAAGGTGGTTTATCGTCAGCAGTTTAAATACTAGACCATTTGGAGTTGTTTTATTGAAATTTGGCTTGATTTTTTAAAGTTCAGTTTTATTTCACAAAGTGGATTGAAAATGGACCAATCAGAATCAAGGAGAAATTTTCTTTAGAATTGAGTTATATTCTTTTTGGATTTTTATTTCACAGAATTGTTTGACAACGGGCCAGTCAGAGCAGAAATGTAAATGTAGATATTAAATTTGTTACCATGGCTCTAATAATGCTACAAGGAGACTAATAGAAACTAATAGAAGCAAAGATGGCTATGAGAACTAAATGAATTTCACAATTTGTATTAAAAAAGAATGGACCAATCAGAGCCAGGGATACAATTTGCTCTTAGCCAATCAGATTCAAGCTTGTTTCAGGTTTCAGTTTTTTTCCCAGGATTTTGATTTTTTATACGATATACTAGAGGTTTGATAATGGCTTGATAACTGGTTATTATAAATCTCTTGGTGTTAATTTGTCCATTAAACTTACTTGCTTTCTGTCTTGCTTATTTTTCCTTTCTTCCATATACAGTAGCACTCAGACCACCACAGACAGATACAGCCCAAATATCCAATATAACACAAATACAATATAGTACAAAATATCACAATTACACACAAATTTATGTTATAGTAGACAATATCACAATTCAACACAGAACCACACAGTGACACAATCGAATTACTCTATATGTTAGAAATTAAGCTTTAGTATTAAAATTTTTTGATCCTTAGCCAGAATACTTGAAATGGTTTTAAGGGGCCTGGTTTAGTGTACACACTAACTTTGCTGGTGATAAATCTAGTTTAATAAAGTGATTATGAAAATTATCTTATATTCAGAGCATTAGACAAAAAGACTTTAAATGGTTTTAGGAACCTGGCTTAGTGTAAAAACTAATTTTACTGGTGATAAATCTAGTTTAAAGTAGCTGATTATGAGGATTTATCTCGAATTCACAAAGATCGGCTTGAAAATGGACCAATCAGCGCCAGGAAGATATGCGCTCAGCCAATCAGAATTTTTCAAAAAATGAATGCTTTTTGCTAGAAAGTAACAATTTGGCAATGGATTACACACTGATTAATTAATGTTTACTAAAAATATCTTAATGTTAGTTTTCCTATACATTTACTTGTTTCCTATCTTTCTTTTCTTTCTTGCACAGCACAACACAGAACAATACAATACAATACAAAGACAGCTTTTAACACAGAAAAACGGTGGTGCACGCGAATTGCTCAATACGGCACGCGATGTATTAATGAGATAAACACCTACTTTGATTATTACCTCCGATAGGTTTTAATTAATTAATTCTTTAATTCTTTATCCTGGTTTATGACACGATAAGAACGTTAAGAACGTTTATTTAAAATCCCAATGTTTATTTACTAACCGTGGTTTCCAACTGTTTCCAACTATTTACTTAAGTAAAGTAGACTTTTTACTTTTTAACAAGTTAACCGCGCGTTTTCAAATGCTAGTCACGAGACTGGTTTTAGACACGTCTGATCACGAGAGAAATATATGATAATTCAGTGTGTGTGTGTAATTCTAAGGTTTATAGTCCGTCCGCCAACGAATACGTCAATGTATACCTGACGCGATGGGCACAATAGAGTCTGGACTTTTAAAGGTGTAATTTTGAATTTTGAATTTTGAAGCTGATATAGACCTTGCCAACAGGTTTAATGCCTAAATATGTGCTAAAAGCGGTGTCAACAACAGCGGTTAATTCAACCTAATTTCGTGTATTGACACTTTCCGGTCCTAGCTTTGTTTGGCGTTGTGTTATATGTGGTGCGTGCTTGTTTTGTAGTGTTATGATTATGTTTTTAACATATCATATTTGCTGGGGTTTGATGAGGGATATGCCTGTACCACGCCATCTTGGGGATGATTAGCGTGTCCATTTGCAGCATACTAATACTTGTGGTCATCGAACTACGGCCTGTTCGGTTATTTCTGTGTTGTATGTTTGTACATGTTGGAGCACTTGTTGGTGTTTAGTTTGTTTGTTGCTATGCCTGGGGCATAGCGTGTGCGTCTGGTCTGAGCACTGTGGCAGCAATTCCACATCTTGTTCGCGCAAGGGGTTTGCTACCACTGGGAAGGAAAGGCCAATTATGGTCGATAACGGTTTCCAGTCAAGACTGCCCCTGTGGGATGTGTCCCACAGGTTGGTGATGAAAAGGGACCGTAGGGAGGCGCTCCTTAGTCCTAAATGGGTATGTGCCGTGTTTACTGGTTTTAGAGTTAACATTACTTTTGTACTTAGTTAAGAACTATTACACTATTATTACTGTAGTTGTTGGATTTTAAGACGGTCACATCCCTTGTGGTATAATGCACAATAAAAAATTAATGTTTTTGTATGGCTTCTACTGGTATACTTATTTGCTTACTTATTTGTTTTTTTCTTATAATTGTTATAATACAAAAATCGAATGCCTAAAAGGTGGCCTAATATGTGCTATTCCCACTATAACACCGCTCGATATTTCCGTGGGACGCTTTTTATTGTAATTACTTATTCGACCGACGCGAGTGTCAAAGGTAGTTACTTATATAGGAAAATTTACGATCTCGTCCATACACATGAACGTACATTAATGCACGGAGTATATATATATATATATATACGAATATTGGGTGATACCACATAGTAGGTAATTATATATAAGGATAATATAAGACTTCATACATACGCATAGTAGATATATACAGAATAATATCATTACAGGTAGTTATTATATTTCATACACACTCATACATATAAACATTTCACTTATTTCCTATATGTTTCATTTTAATTGCTTCGACCTTAACCTGTCGTGTTCTACTGGCCTGACCTGACCTACTTGGGTGTCCTACATAAAAATATGTATTTTAATGCGTGTGTGTGTGTGTGTGTGTGTAATTCTAAGGTTTATAGTCCGTCCGCCAACGAACACGTCAGGGTATACCTGACGCGATGGGCACAATATAGTCTGGACTTTTAAAGGTGTAATTTTGAATTTTGAAGCTGATCTAGACCTTGCCAACAGGTCTGTTTAATGCCTAAATATGTGCTAAAAACGGTGTCAACAACAGCGGTTAATTCAACCTAATTTCGTGTATTGACACCTTCCGGTCCTAGCTTTGTTTGGCGTTGTGTTGTATGTGGTGCGTGCTTGTCTTGTAGTGTTATGATTATGTTTTTAACATATCATATTTGCTGGGGTTTGATGAGGGGTATGCCTGTACTACGCCATATTGGGGATGATTAGCGTGTCCATTTGCAGCATACTAATACTTGTGGTCATCGAACTGGGGCCTGTTCGGTTATTTCTGTGTTGTATGTTTGTACATGTTGGAGCATTTGTTGGTGTTAAGTTTGTTGGTGGCTATGCCTGGGGCATAGCGTGTGTGTCTGGTCTGAGGTACTGTGGCAGCAATTCCACATCTTGTTCGCGCAAGGGGTTTGCTACCACTGGGGAGGAAAGGCCAATTATGGTCGATAACGGTTTCCAGTGAAGACTGCCCCTGTGGGATGTGTCCCACAGGTTGGTGATGAAAGGGACCGTAGGGAGGCGCTCCTTAGTCCTAAATGGGTATGTGCCGTGTTTACTGGTTTTAGAGTTAACATTACTTTTGTACTTAGTTAAGAACTATTACACTATTATTACTGTAGTTGTTGGATTTTAAGACGGTCACATCCCTTATGGCATAATGCACAATAAAATATTAATGTTTTTGTATGGCTTCTACTGGTATACTTATTTGCTTATTTATTTGTTTTTTTCCTTATAATTGTTATAATACAAAAAATCGAATGCCTAAAAAGTGGCCTTATATGTGCTATTCCCACTATAACACCGCTCGATAATTCCGTGGGACGCGTTTTATTGTATTTACTTATTCGCCCGACGCGAGTGTCAATGGTATTTACTTAAAATAGGCAAGTTTAATAACTCGTCCATACATGTGAACGTACGTTAATGCACGGGGTATATATATATATATATATACGTATATTTGGTGATACCACATAGTAGGTAATTATATATAAGGATAATATAAGATTTCATACATACACATAGATATACATACATCCATACATAGTAGATATATACAGAATAATATTATTACAGTTAGTTATTATATTTCATACACACTCATACATATAAACATTTCATTTATTCCCTATATGTTTCATTTTAATTGAGTCGACCTTAACCTGTCGTGTTCTACTGGCCTGACCTGCCCTACTTGCGAGTCCTACTTAAAAATATGTGTTTATTGCCGAGTTTCTTAACTATGTTATTCAGGGTCATGGTCGATATAAGTGTCAAGGTCGGATTTGTCAATTTGGACAAAGCGCGGACCGGATGGAAATCACTTGGTTTTAAAGTGATATTATTACTGGTTTTATGATCGAAATAGACGATAAGCAAGGCACAACACACCATAATACAAATCAAATCAGCAACCAAAGACTCAAGACAACCTAGAGGCGAGACGGTTAGATAATGCAATATCAACATGTTCATGAAAAACCCCATACCAACTATGTGATTAGGGTACCACAGGGACAGTTAGATCTTCCATCATCAACCTAATCTTGGAATCCGTAATCGGTGAAGTTTTTCATATATGAGTATGTGAGACATGTCAAAAATGTCACTGTTTTTTAGGTTTACTGACGGCCCCATCCCTTCTGATGGGATGAGCACTTAGTGGGGTAAATTTACAGAGTAATTATATAGGCCATTGTACGTTTACATACATACGCCTGCACATACATTCATCTCACTGTACCACTTTTTCTGACATATTGCTTTACAAGAAGGGGCTGTAACCTGCCTATGTTAATACTGTATTATTTCTATCATGAATAAATGTACCGGCTCTGCTATGTATGCATGTTCATATACCCTTTTCAAAACACCCCACCGTGGTGTCGCGCTACCCCATCTTTTAAGTCTTCTTGAAGTCTAAGCTAGAATACGTTTGCACGCCCCAAAGACTACGGCGAGCATCCGTTCGCCGTGTTTGTCAGTGGAGAGACTCGCCTACTATGTAGGTGTAGTTCCTTCATAGTTTAGGCATTGATTTGGTAGCGCGACCCCACCGTGCAGTGTTGTCACCATTCTTGATATGCGGTCCGGTGACGCGTCCTCATCGTTAACCTTACTCAGCGCTCACAGAGCTGGTTCCAGGGTGAGTTACAACCCCAGTCACTACCGAGTGTTAGGAAGGATGGCGGATTTGGCCATGGTCCCATATTACAATGTCCGTATGCACCATACCTATAGTTTATACTGTACATCCTCTCTATTTACCTATCCTTTTGTAACTGTTATATTGTATTCTGCCTGTCATGATATGGTTTGTCCTATTCTAAGTTTTAAGCGAGTGTTAGGGCCCGTACTCAAACATAATGACTCGGATTCCACGGTCAGGACCGCGCAGTTCAGAAACCAGGCTGCAGGACCGCGCTGGTACGCGGCGCCGCCCGGTTTATGAACCATGGCAGTCGCTTGAGCCCCGCCGTTATCATAGTACCACAGAAAATATTCCTCGTGCAGATGAAGCCCCACATTAGACTCAACTAATCGTTTTTAACTTTTGCTAGGTTTTTTAGTAATAGTACGATTTGACTTGTCCATATCTAGGTATGTTTACATTATCTATATAAACATACATTTATATTTACATGGTGCATGTTCGATCCCCATTTAGTTGGAATTATGGTTTATTTTCGTTTTACAAAACGGATTGAAAGTGGACCAATCAGGGATTTGTTGGTTTTTTGTTTCGCGAAACGGATTGAAAATGAACCAATCAGGTGTAAGCTGCATTTTCGTTTTACAAAACGGATTGAAAATATCCGCGCGGTCCAAAGTGAGAGCACCGTTACTGACATGTTGGTTTTTTAATGGTTTTTAAATTATGGGTTCCACCCCTAGTTGCTTTCCCATCCCTCTTTCGGCGCTCATGGGAGCAAAGCATGTCTTGGACACCTTATACCGATGGGCTGTGGTGCTGCAAGTAGAGTGTGGGTCCATTTACTTGGTGTTTTAGCGCTAATAAGTCGTCTTGAGCTATGGTGGTAGAATGTCAAATGTGTGCAATTCCGTTTATGCATTTATATTAATGGTGGCAGAAGTCAAGATCAGATGTACAGTACACCCCCTTATGGCTAAATATACTCATAGACCCATACATTTCATGCTACATACGACATATACCGACATACATATTCCTTTACTGGCTATTTGCTACGTAAATTAGACCACACACATGTACACCATATGAGTTTAATATATATGAGGATCATCCGGTACACATATTACGCAAGAGATTGACTGTTACATGCATGTCGGCGATCCCCATATACATAAATATCACCACTTGTGCCTTTTTACTGAGTACTTAGCGGCAACAGAGCATGTTTGATTCTATATTCTGTATAAAACTCCTGTCGATCGGAGGAACTTAAATACCGCTTTCCGCGTTTCTACTGCATATTGAGTTTCCGGGAATAATAGCGCTTTTTGGTTTATTATTTTTAATCCTAACTTGAGAAGGTCGGTTTATAGTGTTTCGCGTTGGCTTAAGTATACGGGGCATAGACCCGAGGGATCAAAGAAGGTGTGGTCAAATGATCCGTTTTGACCGCATGTTTCGCAATCTGTGCTTATTCCGTTGCTAGTTTTTATCATATCATTGTCTCCTAGCCGGCTATGTCTTAATCTTAGTCGGGTATATGCAATATCCATGCGCCTATCATCGCTATATTGTATTACTTTATTTGGTACATGGGGGTGCATGGAAATACGTTGTGTGGTAGCTTTTGACCAAATTTGCTTCCATTCACTTGTCATTTTAGCTTTAATTATCGAATATACCTCTTTAAGGCCTAATGTTACGGTTATGGGGGTGCCTTTGCTTGCCCCTCTGTTAGCCCAGTAGTCCGCCCTTTCATTCCCTTCTATATCTACGTGGCTGGGAATCCAATTCATTTCTAAAAGTATGTTTAATTCTGAAATGGTGTTGATTTGTTTTAGGATCGCATAAGTTAGGTCGGGTCTACTATTGTTGGTACCATTATCTATTGATTGTAGTGAACTCAGACTGTCGCTGAATATCACCACTTTTTCGGGTTTAAATGTTATTGTCCATTTGAGCGCTATTCGAATCGCAAGTAGTTCGGTTGTGTATACTGATAACCTATGGTCTACTTTATAACCTTTTTCTAAAATCAAAGTATTGTTGGTACTGTATATGCAAATTCCCGATCCGGCTATTTCTTTCTCGGGGTTTTTACTCCCATCTGTATATATTTTGATATAATCCTTATAGTTGCTGTATATATGATCTATACTTATATTGCGTGCTATCGCGGGTTCTGTTTGTTTTTTATTAATTAAATGGGTGAGATCGAGGCACGGCTTTAAGGTTCGTATTAGCGTATTATCGGGGTAGACGGGTTTTGATATTGATAGATTGGTCATGTTATGTTTACTTAACAAGGTTTGTATTTGCTGAGTATACGGGAGTTTTAGGCGAGTTTTATCTTTTTTATGTTCGAATATGCCTATCTTTGTTATTTTCCCGTTAATTGGGAGGTTTTGTTTTAGCCGGGTTGATCTTGCCCAGTATTTAAGCATATTCTTTTCGCGGTGTATAACCAGTGGCGTTTCTGCACCTTCCGCCATGAGTCCAATTATGTTGGTTGACCTATGTGCCCCTGTGGCTATGCGCAGGGCTTTATTTGGTATTACTTGTAGTTTGTATAGTAACCTATCGGACGCGGAGGCATATGCTATGTCTCCATAACTGATTTTACTTAAAATTAACGCTTTGTATAGGTTGATTAAGGATGTTTTATCTGCACCGTACGTGCTGTTAGTTAACATTCTAAGCAGGCGCATATCCTTATTACATCTTTCTATGACATAAGTGATGTGTTTTTTCCACGTCAAATGCCTGTCGAAGTACATTCCCAAGAGTTTTGCATGTGGCGCGTATTCTACTGTTTTGTTACATAGTTTCAGTTTTTTTAGTTTAAATTATTTTTCGGGATACCTTCCTGGTTTTGATATTATCATGACCTGTGTTTTTTCGGGGTTTATTTTCATACCCCACGTTATTGACCACTTTTCGATTTTGGACATCAGTTGTTGCCCTAGTTGTGTTAATTTAACCGGACTTCGAGATTTTATCCACATGGCCCCGTCATCGACGTATTGGGCGAGATGGGTGTGATTTAACCGTGTTGTAATAGTTTCGTTGTGCTCTGTTACCGCCATTTTTAGAGTATTCATGTATATACAGAAAATGATTGGAGATAAAACGCTACCCTGGGGACAGGCATTTTCTGCTATTTTGGTGTCGGATACATGACCATTTACTTTAACTTTAATTTTTCTTTCCATTAAAAATACATTGAGCCATTTGAGTAGTCTCCCCCTGATTCCCAGCTGATGCATTAACATGAGGGCTCCCTTGTTCCAGTGTATATCAAAGGCATTACTAAGGTCCATGAACACCGTTAGTAAGTAGTTATTTTCAAGCTGGGCTTGTCTACCATCATTTTCTAATCGTGCGAGGTGGTCGGTGCAGGAGTGGTATGGCCTGCATCCTGACTGATCTATTGACATTAGGCCCTGTGTTTCTACATAGGCTATAATTCTGGGTTTTATCATTTTTTGCATGATTTTAGAGAGTACTGGGGTCAGGGATATAGGCCTGTACGACGATGGGAGGGTTTTATCTTTTCCCATTTTTAGGATGGGGATTATGAGGGAATCACTCCATTCTTCGGGGTGTGTTCCAGTTGACCAGGAATAGTTATATAGTTCGACCAGTTTGATTTTGCCATTTGTTGTGAGGTTAATTATCATGTCGTAATGAATGCTATCTTCCCCCGGGGCTGTGCTGTTACATGTTAGGAGGGCTAAATTGAGCTCAGAGAGTGTAAATGGCTTATTATATTCGCAGTCAGAGTGGTCTCCCTCTGTTTCCATTATATTATCATACGTTGTTTCATTTACTTTCTTTAGTTTTAGAAATTGTTCGTCATAGTTCATATCACTGCTTACTTTCTGATATTGGGATGCCAGTGCGTTTGCCTTAGTTTGGTTATCATATATTTCTTTTTGATCCTGTACTAAAGTGGGTATCGGTTCCATTGGTTGACCTTTGAACCTTTGAACTATATTCCATACTTGTTTCGATGTTGTTTTGTAGTTAATTTGGGATATGAATTGTTTCCAGCATTCATATTTTGCTTTTTTGATAGTGTTTTTAGCTATGGATCTCTGGGTTTTGAATTTTTTCCAGGTTTTATCATTTTTATTGAAATTATATGTTTTTCTGAGGTTTTCCCTTTTTTTTTATATCTATTTTGCATTGGTCTGTCCACCAGGGAAAAACGTTCTTTCTTTTCTTTATGCCGGCTTTAGTTTTTGGAATTGCCGTTTTGCACACATTTTGTAGTTCTGTTGTAAAGGCATTGTATTTACCTTGGATATTGGTCTCAGGGGTGTTGTAGTCGAAGTGTTGGTCACATGTGTGTTTATACTTAGTCCAATCTGCCTTATCTACCTTCCATTTGGCTGGAATGACTATGGGCTGGTATTGGGTTTTGAAACTAACGCTAGTGATTGTAGGGTAATGGTCGCTTACTATAGTGTTATCTAGAACACTACAGGTTGCTTTATAGGCTATACTATTTGAGACTATACTAAGGTCTAGGGTAGAGTCCCGTTGACCGTCTTCACCTAATCTAGTGGCCTGGTTATTATTGATTATTTGCATATTTCTGTTATTAATGGTTTCTATAAGATACGTAGCCTGTTTGTCATGCCTTGGATCGCCCGGGGGGTTCCACAATGGTTTTTTTAAATTGAAGTCCCCGGTCATGATTGTACAGTGTGTTGTATTGTTACATAACGCTCTTATATTATTTTCATTGGCATAGTCGGTGTGGGCGATATAGACATTAATTATAACCACGTTTTGTGTGGTTCCCTGTATTTTGACAGAGTTGTATTCTATGTTTTCTATTGTTTTGACTTTGTTTTCTATAAATTGGATCCCTAATCTAACATAAATCGCTACCCCCCCCCCCCCCCCCCCCCCCCCGGCCCCCCGACCTTTTTGAGGTCCTGGCCTCTGGGTATTAATTGGTGTTTGATATCCAATTAGTTTAACCGCCTTTTCTTTTGAAAATGTTTCTTGAATGCAAATTACATCTGGTTTAGGGTTCATATCTTCTAGTACCTGCTGGAGTTCTGTTGCTTTATGCGCTTTTCTCCCCGTAAGGCCCCTGGCGTTCCAGGACATGACTACTAGGTTTTGTTTCTTAAAGTTAAACTTATTATTTTTTGGGGCGTAAGAAGTACCGATCCTAGTAGTAGTGGTTGGGGCTACAGTTGGGGAGTTTTACCCTATTTATTTAGTATGGGTAGTATGGGGGTTGGGGTAAGTAACCCATATTTTGAGGGGGCCTCCTGTCTAATGGGTGCATTCTATGTTGCTGCCTATATGCATTGTATGGTAGTTTGCCCCATCGGGGTGGGGGTGGGGGTGGTCCTCTATTCAATCTGAATGATCTGTGCTGATCATATATTGGTCCGTGGTCTGGCATGTTAGCCCAGTGGGGTGTGGGAAGGGTTGGATTTCTGTTGGCTCCATGTTTGCTCCGTGTCCCGTTGACTACGGTGTTTGGGGCGGGGGTGGTTGGTACTATTGTGTGGGCCTTTTCTGAAGCTATAGCTTCATCCACTATATTGTCTACTAGGGTCTGTTCTATATTGGGTACCCCCAATTTTGGTATTATTTTCTTAATTATATCCCTTATGATTGCTTCCGTTTTTGGATCAAGAGATTGGACCGGGGGTGTTACCTCAGACACTATCTGGACGCATTCTTTGTTTTGAGAGGGTGTGGGTGCCGGTGGTGACACTGGCTTTTTTGAACCCACATGGGCTTTTTGTATTATTGCATTTTTGCCCTTTACTATATTTAGATATTCATGGTACGAAGGGCAGCCTTTGTATGCTGCGCTGTGCTTTTTGTTACAGTTTGCACATTTTTTATTACCTCTTTGACGACAGTATTCGCCTGTGTGATGTCCTGCACAGTGAGGGCATTGGGGTCCGTTGGTACATTTTATGGTGCTATGTCCGTGCATCTGACAGTTGTTACACCTTATTATAGCTAGGAGGGCTGGATTTACTTCAATTGTAACTCCTGTTTTTGTTTTAATAGAGGATGGGATGCTTGCCGTACTAAATGTTATTATGATTGTTGTCAAATTTTGATTTGATTGCCTATTAGGCACATATGCGCTACTTATGTTGTTGTTTTTGCGTCCAGATATGCCAGTAGTCTTTTCTCCGTAATGTCCTTTTGTTAAGTTTGTATGGGATACCCCCTTACTGTATGCTTTATCCTGGTTTATTTTGCTACTAGAGGAGATTACCGGTACAAGTTTGTAGTCCATTTGTCCATACGTGAACTGCTTTGCTATGTGTAATTTACTTTCTACAATACAGAATTGTGGGTTTTGACCCTGTCCCACAGTCCTTGGTGTGCAGAAGGCAGCACCTACATGCCTTATAAAGGCTTCTACTA